>CAUYSK010021335.1:0-117655 GCA_963575035.1 Avahi laniger
AAAAAAAAAAAAAAAAGAATACTAACTTCAAATCAGAGACATCTGAATTCAAATCCTAGGTTTGCCATTTGCTAGCTGCGAATACCAGGCAAGCCACTTAACATTGCCAGGCCTGGATCAAATGGCTGCTTTAATATTATATACCTCACAAGGTCGTTGTGAAGATTAAATGAAGACACCAAGTGTATAAATCACTTGGTACACCTTTAGCAATTGCTATTTTTGTAAAAAACGTGTTTGATTATTCCTTACTCCCTGATGGCAAGAATAGTGGCTTGAACGGCCCTTTATTTCTTAATTATTATATCTTCTTTTCTGTTCTCGATGTGTTGCCTAAGACTTTAGCTACAGTAGATGCACATCTTTTTATATGTGGAGTTCTTGGGCAGGATGGTAAGGGATGTGTCCTCTTGTCAGAACAACCCTGATCACTTCCTTCCTGGTCATGGGGATCAGCCCAAGGTAGAAAAATGATTGATTTTGAGACGGTGTCAGGTTGGAGCCTCGATTATGTAGCATAATTTTCTGGTTTTCTCTTTTGGAACCCAGTGGAAACATAAAATACTATCTCTGCTAGTAGCGCAGCTTGCTCCCAAAGCAGAAGCCCGATAATGCAGAGTGTGCGCCAGGTACTGCGCTAAGTGATAGACACACATGATAGCAGAAGAATTTGGCCATTTGTTGGCAGCTATACCGCACATTGATTTTTGTTGTCTGCTTGTCTCCTTTCCTCCCTCTTTTATAACTGTAAGTGAAATTCCATTAAAGAAACAGCCCTGCTGTGCCTCTCAGCCAGTGTGATCCTGGGGTGGTGGGCTTTCCCCCAGCCCCAGCTGTGGGCCCTTGATTCAGGCCCGGCCAGTCAGTGCTTGTTCCACTTCCCTGCCCACAAGCCAATGGGTGTCAGTCCTGGAGCGTTTGCTAAAACTGTTGAGGAAAAGCAGCTCTCTTTCCATGGGGGTTGCTTGGCTAGAAGGATGAGGCTGGGAGTGTGTTGTCCCCACCTTGCAACCAAGAGAAAGAGCCTGCCTTGGTGTGTGTGGGTGAGGTGGGGGAAAGTGGGCAACACAGAGGAAAGCCAAGGCAAGAGACGGGCAGTCACGACTTCCTTCAGTTCCTCTGTCCAGCTGTACCTGAAGATCAACTTACCTCTAGACTTTTTAGTTACTTGAGCCAATATATTCCCTTTTTTATTTTAGCCAGTCAGAAATGGCTTTGTCACTGAACGAGTCCTAAACAACCTGTCTGAGCCTCAATTTTGCCTTCTGCTAAATGGATTTTAATAATACCTCTCCTGCACAGCTAAGATGTCGAATGCAGCATTGGCACTTACTGGTAATTGTCCTCCTTCCTCTGAGCTCTGAGAGTGAGCGTGACCGTGCCCCTCTCTTTCCAGGCAGCAGCTCATGCTTTGTTGGCCAGATGACTGAAAATTGCTCAGAAGGCCAACAGAGGGCCCGGCAGCCTTCTTTCCTGGATACAAATAGCATCATTTCTTCCAGGTGGTTGGGGGAGCTCAGTGGAATGTATATTTGTCCCTGAGCTCTGGTTTCCAATTGTCGCCCAGATGTGCCCAGCAGACAGCCTGCTGTGTTCTATGCATGACATCCATATGATAAACCTTTGATTCTTGCTCTTGGGAATAATGGGTCCATAATGAATGACATCTCCAACAATAGTTGTAATTGCAACAATGCCGCAGAGAGGGAGCTGGCAAATCAGCCAGTCCTGTGAAATGCGCCTGCTTGGTTCTAATCACTCTCTTTGGAACAAGCACCATCCTTATTTGTTTTTTCCATCCCAGATCTTTAATAAGCAGTGGATTTTCTGTGAGAAGTGGAGAATGAAAGCCATGCATATGGGAAGTTTTATTTTCTGTTTGCTTTATTCCTTTGTACAATTTCTCCAGGAATTCGGTCATAGGGAACAATTTCTGCACCTCTTCTTGCTAAGTATCTTAGCTGCCACCAACCTGGCATCATGTCAAAGAATTGACACCTTTCTTACCTGGAGATACAAAAATCATTTGTGTGCTGTCCAAGGTGCTGACAAGTGGTATTCTTATGGAAATCGCGGCGAGACATCTTGGCTCAGCTCAAAGGCTGTGCTGTGCATAGTCGGGGAGATGGGAGAGGTACAGCTGGGCTTCCAGGCTGCAAGGGTCGGTAGGAAGGGGAGACCCCACTCTGAGTTGTTTCCTGTCGGCATGTCTTCTTGGAAGGCCACGTTCATCTTGTCCCTCTCTGAGACCCTGGGGTCCACACAGAACCAAATAATGAGCAGTCCAGAGTCAGGATGGTAAATATGATTCCCTAATGCTCAACTAGGATGGTAGGTAAATCTAAGCAGAATTAGTACTAATTATGTTTAGTAGTTGCCACTATTGCATGCTTATTAGGCGCTAGGCACTGTGCCAAGTATTCAGTGTCCATTTTCTCATGTGATCCTTATGACAACCCATAAATTAGATACTATTATTGCCCCTATATTATAGCCAAGAAAAATGGAACTTAAAAAGAAAAATGATTTGTCCCAGGACAGGTGCTTGGTTTTGGCCTTAGGTCTGCCTGACACCACCAGAACCCACCCTTCTAATCACCATGTTATGCCCATTAAACGTGCTCAGGAATGGGTTCTATAATAGAATACATGGGAAGGTCAAATGCCAGCCAGCTCACTTGGTGATTTAGAGCAAGCCACTTTTCTCCTCTGGGTTTTGAATTCTCCAGCTGTAAAATTAGTGAGTTATCTCTAAGGCCTCAAACTAACCAGGTAGCCCTGGTTTAGTGGTCAGCTCCCTGTCCCTGGATGTAAGCTTGAGTCATAGCAGGGGAACCACATGACAACAAAGTCACAGAGGGGATTCAATCACAGGATGGAGAGATGGGTCCACAGGACCTTTATTGTTCTTTCTCCTATGGGATCTGATGCCAACATGTTTTTCACCTATTTTTGAATTGAAAGGCCAACATTTCTCCTCCCTGGGACCTGATCTTGCCAACTTGGAGGCAGCTCTATTTGCCTGCTGCAATTTGCTATGGTGACTCAGCAGTGGGAGGGGAGGAGGCACCCATCCGCTCAGCCTTCCTCCTGAAGACCTTGCTTGGCTAAGCACTGGAACACTGGGTGGGAGGGCCCCAAGATAATTGCTTGAAATATATTTGTTGCTGATGTTCCCTTTGTCTTCAGCAGGCACCAGATTTCCCCACCTCTAGCAGGCTTCTCACTTCGTTGAACACTCGAACACCCATTAGGGAAGCTTGTCACTTTCTTATTTGCGGGAAATGTCTGATGCAGAAGGGCAGGTACCACTTAAAATGTCAAGGCAGCAGTGCAGTTGGCAGGTGAATTTCTGTGTAAAAATCCACTTTCTGCTTTGGAGCAGGGAAATGATGTTAGTATTCTTGGGTAGCAGTCAGACAATGAGGACTATCTTTAGCTGGAGAGGAAGGGGTAAACAACCTCAGTAATCCAGCCAGTTCTCTTATCAGTTTAAGATTCCAGAGCTTGTTTTCCCCACCCCCCAACATTTCCCATCTTCAATCAACCCTGTTCTCCTCCCAAGGCCCCTCTTCATATTCCCCATTGATCAACACTTCCTCCATCACTACCTCCCTTCCATCTCTACTGTCAGGTCCACATTCTTCCTGGAATAATGTCCTAACTTATCTTCTGCCTCTAACTTCTCTGTATAACAGTCCATTCTGCAGGTCGGTTCTGAGCAACCGCTTCCCAACTTATACAATTTCAATGGCTTAAGTGTTTACAGAAAACAAGCAAACAACACCTCCACACTCCCCTCCCTCCCCAAGCTTACTACCTGATGCCAGAAACCACAGCAGGCATTTCATGCATTCACTTGTTTTTCACAACAGCCCTAAAAGGTTGGTATTAATAGCCTCAAATTACAGTGAGTAAACTGAGGCAGAGAGATTAAATGACTACCTAAAAGATCCCAATTTGTAAGTGCCTAACCCAGATTTAAACCAAAGTGGTCTGCATTTTTTTCTCACTCTTTTATTATACTATTCATAGACTTAATTTTTTAGAGAAGTTTTAGGCTTATAGAAAAATTGAGCAGAAATTATAGAGAGTTCCCATATATACTCTTACCCCCACCCCAGTTTCTCCTATTATTAACATCTTGCATTAGTATGGTATATTTGTTATCATTGGTGAACCCACATTGACACATCACAGTCACCCAAAGTGCCTGGTTTGCATTAGGGTTCACTCGTAGTGTTGTACGTTCTATGGGTTTGGACAAATGTGTGACATGTGTCCACCATTGTAGTATCATACAGAATAGTTTCACTGCCCTAAAAATCCCCTGTGCCCCCCTTATTCATCCCTTCCTTCCTCCGCCTGAACTCTTGGCAACCACTGATCATTTTACTGACTCCATAATTTTGCCTTCTCCAGATATCATATAGTTCAAAGCATACAGTATGCAGCCTTTTCAGATTGGCTTCTCTCATTTGGCAGCATGCATTTAAGATTCCTCTTGGTCTTTTTGTGGCTTGATAGCTCATTGCTGTTGTTGTTGTTGAATGATATTCTATTGTATGAACGTACTGCAGTTGGCTTATCCCGGCATGTATTTTTAATTTATACAATCTACAGCCTCCTTGAAGGCAGATTACTTAGGCTGAAGTTACAGATACCTCATAATCTGACCCTCACTTTCTTTCCAACCTTGTTCCTTCCCACATCCTGTTGACGTCATTGTTCCCTGGGTACAACCTTCATTTCTCCAAGCTTTTGCTCAAACTGTTGCTATTTCCAGGGATGCCTTTTTCTCCATCTTTGCATATCTAAATCATACCTAGTGTTTCAGGTTTCTGTTCAAATGTCACTTCTTTCATGAAGCTTTACCTTGATGCCCTCTCTCCAACTGCAAATGATCTATTCTTCCTCTATACAAGTACTACATAAGGTTGATAGGGACAGTTGTGTCCTTGGTTATCCAGCATATCATCACCCAACCTTTGGTAACAGTTACTTAAGGATCTACTCCTCCAAATTTGGTCCATGAGGTTTAAGTATAGACAGCCATCACCTCCTGCCCTGCAACAGGTGGGGACATAAGACCAGACATACGCCCATTATTGAATTGTATTTTGGAGGGGACTGGTTTAGGAATGAGCATGTTACCTAATTGGAACCAATGAGACTCACGTTGAGAGTTTATAAATTTGAAGATGAGAGGGTGTGAAAGCTGGAGCAGTGGTAGCTCTATTGTGGCCTAAGGGGAAATCTGTCTGAGAATAGAGTCATATGTGGGAGAAATGAAAGAGAGAAATTAGGTCCTGGAGGATATAATTTGCATCCCCAATCAAACTGTACTCATGTAAGCTAATGAATTCCTTTTTGTTCAAGCCTGTTTTGGTAGGGCTTTCTGATGCTACTAAAAGGAGACTTGCCTACACAGGTGGAGAATGGTAGGTATTATAAGAACAGTATGGCGAAATTTTCTTAACAGATCATCTGGGGATTCTCTATTCATTCAACAAATATTTATTCTATATTTATTATGTTCCAGATACTATGCTAGGTGTTGGCCACCTGAAGGAACTAACAAGAGCTTTCTGAAGCCACAGAGATACAGAACAATTGAAGATCTGTCATCCAAGCACATGGGGGTCCCATCTGTACTTATAAACACATTCCTTTAGCAAATGTCTATTGTGGGACACACAAGGGTGGTGGGAGGAGTGTTTTGGGGCAGCAGTAGCTCAGTAGGCTCACTCCTGACCCAGTTGCCTAGAGGCTTTCAGTAATTTCTAGCTTCTTCCACTCCCCAGAAGAATAATGCAGGGCAAGATTCAACAAAGCCAGACCCCACCACCACTACTATTTGTGGGAAGGGGCTTCTTCCACTGACCAAGCCTGGTTCTTATTGGATTTGTGGGTGCCTAAAAATGCATCATCTGTTTGCCTGGCTCCACAGAGAATTCAGCCTAGGCAACAGGTTATGGGAAATGGCAGGCTAGGGCTGTTGAGCCAAGGCTCACCCAGGCTGTGACCAGATTGAAAGTGCTTGCTGCACCTGCCTGTGACAAACATACTTGTAGCTCGATCTTCTGAAGAGCACCTCCACCCAAGGAAATATACGGTGCAGTAATTCTGAAATTTTAATATGCATATGACTTCCTGGACCTCTCGTTAAAATGTGGATTCTAATTCAGTAGCTCTGGGGTGAAGCCTGGTATTCTGCATTCAAGCTCCCAGGTGATGCTGAGAGCAGCAAGGATGTGGGAAACCGGAAATGAATTTATTTTGAATGCATTGCCTGCTTTGTTATTGGGCTTGCTGTCTAATTTCCTTAAAAGCTCTGATTGTTTCTTATGCTTCAGAGAAATACCTGCACCTGGCTGAGTTCAATTCCAAATTCCACCATTAAGTAGGGACATTTTCAACCTGCAATAGGCTCAGATGAGGGCACCTGGTATATGGGCGATGAGGCCAACTATTCAATAACCAATTTAGTCATATAATAAATATCTGCCAAACTCCTACAGTTGCGAGATACTGGGATAATAGCATGAACTAGCAAGACACAGTGCTGTCCTCTTGGGATTTCCAGTCTAGCAGCCAAAAAACTCAGCAAGCAAACAATCCCACATAATAACTTGAAGTTGTGGTAAACTCATGGAAGGATACTAATAAAGGGTTAAGTTTGTGTCTAATGAGGAGGAAGGGAATATTTTAGAACAAGTCGTTATATTAGTTTCCTATTGCTGCTGTACCAAATCACCACAAACTTAGTAGCTTAAAGCAACACAAATTTCTTTTCCTACAGTTCTGGAGGTCAGAATTTCAAGAAGCAATCTCACTGGACTAAAGCCAAGGTGTGTCTCAGGGCTGCGTTCCTGCTTCTGGAGGCCCTCGGGGAGAATGTTTCCTTTCCCAGCTTCTAACAGCCACCCGAGTTCCTCAGATCATGCCCCCTTCCTCACGTCATGCCAACCATGTGTCTGTTGTCAAATCTCCTTTCCTGGCTTTTACTCTCCGACCTCCCTCTTATAAGAAATGTTGTGATTACATTGGGCTCGCCAGGATAATTCAGGATAATCTCCCTGTCTCAAGATTCTTAATCACATCTGCCAAGTTCTTTTTGTCATGTAAGGTCAACTGTTCACAGGCTCTGGGGTTTAGGACGCGGACGTCTTTAAGGGGGACAGCAGGCATTATTCTATGTACCACAGGTGCCAAGAAGGCCTCTCTGAGGAAGTGATATTTAAGCTGACGGCTCAGCACAGGTCAGACATGAGAAGACTAGAGGAAACAAACATCATTCCCAGTAGCAGAAACAGGAAGGGCAAAGGCCCAGAGGAAGAATGGAGCATTTAAAGTCCAAGGACTGGAGAGAACTCCAGCTTGGCAGAGCACAGGAGTCAGACGAGATGCGAGTGGAGCAGTGGGCGTGGGCCAGACCTGTGGCCCTGTGCACTACAGGGAGGACTTTGGATTTTACCCCAAGTGTGATTAGCAGCCGTTAGAAAGCCTAAGCAGGTTACCAACCTGCTCTGATTTATGTCCAAGGAGGCGGTTGCTACTTGGCTCCAGCCCACACTTCCCACGTAGGAATGCCAGCCCAGTGTGGCCAGGTGTTCTGACTTTTTAGAGAAAACTAAAAATCTGGACATTTCTAATGTCAAACTCCCAATTTTAAATTGTATATTAGAAATATACAATAGACAATATATTAGAAAATTTTAAAGGACACATTTAGGTCAGGTTGGGTTAAGAACTGCAGGGTCACCATCTCTGAAGAGGCTCTGCTACATCCTTGCTTCATGACCTAGAGTGAATGACAGGAACCTCTGAGCCCCAAGTTCCAGGTCCATACAACGGGGAGAATAATGGTGGCTATTGAAGAGGGTGGTTGTGAGAATTCAGAGTATATCAGTGAGAGAACCCGTATAAAATACTCAGCAGGGTGCCTGTAAGCATTCAATATGTACAAATCCATGTATATATATATTTTAATTTGAGGGGATTAGATAAAGGTTTGAAAATCGATGACCTTTAAAGTTGCTCTGGCTCTGAGATGCTAAAATGATAAAAAAAAGTCCTTATTAATCAGACCATATATTTAATAGCAGAAGATCTGAATTGTCTCCCTTAGCCTGGATTTAATTTCCTTCTCCAGCATGCACCGTATAGAATGCATCTTTGGTAAGATGACAAGGGACTCCAGGACAACTATGCTCGATGGCAAAAACCACTGTGGGAGGAACAGGATCCCCTACTGCTTGTTATGCACAACATGGAGGAGTTAGAGCCCCGGCAATCAAGTGATTAGAAACCCAGTGCCTGTTCAATTTGCCCTTTTCCTTAAGAGTTTTGGAGTTGGCATCTCCTGTGCTTCTGAAAACCCATATGTTTTCTTCCTTCTTTCTACCCAGTGGAGTGAAATCTGGGATTGGACATGTATAGCTCATTTCTTGGCTTGTAGGCAGGTGAGCCTGAGGACTAAAGACTTTTGCTCAGGAGAGCCTCCTCCAAGGGCCCTGCTAGGTACCTCTGACCTCCAGGACACTACACAGAAGAGCACAGAGTAGTCAGAGCAAGCCTGATCCCACGCAAAGCTCCAGGGAGGAGTAGTTGTCAACAGGCTCTGAAGGACGTGCTGGGTTTGAATTTTATTAACCAAGAACAACACCTGCAAATGACAATGACAAATAAATTGCGTGGCTTCTTAGAATATCACTCAAGGACACTTGGGCACAGAAACACACTCATGTGCACATAGAACTTTGATTTCTTTATTAAGCTTCAGAGGCAGCTTGGAATTGGAAAGATAAAAGAGCCATCCTTTATACCAATGCATCTCTCTTTCTAACTGAACATTCCCGAAAGGAGTCTGAAGTCACAGCACTAGGCCAGGTCGCCGCCAACTCTCTAAATCTCAACTTTCAATATCCTAATAGCGATAGGGAATAGTGTGAGGAAACTGTACAGCACCATACAAACATAAGGCATGGATTCCCGTGTTACTGTTTCCCTGGGACGGCATTCACTCAGTGAGCTTCAGCGTTCAAGATTGTCTGCCGATTAGGCTTCTTTGCTTGCAAGCAACCAGACTCAAGCTAACGCAGGTCCAGAGGGGGCCTCTGGGGCTGACAAAATCAAAGGAAAGGCTGACGCCTTGAATTGGGCTGGAGAAGCAGCTCTGGGATCAGGGAAAGAACAAATTTACTTCCTGGGGACTCTATCTGTAGGTCCAATGCCATGGTTTTCAGTACCTGATCATTCTGCTCAGGATTTTAAATCCCTGATGGATTTCCTGATTCTGAAGATGTGAATCAGCTCTCTCTTTGGCTAGCCAGTGGCCAGCACTGACAGGCCCACCTGACTGCATGCTCTGGGAAAGAAGATTTTCCTGAAGAAATATTGATGTACTGTTACCAAAAGAAGGGGAGGAAGACAGGCAGACAGAAACAGAAGACGTCTACCAAAAAGGCCTGGCACAAAGTGGTTCCAGCCACCCCTGTTGGCTCATGTTTCGTGACTTTCAGCACATACTGTCCCCTCTTCTTTGCTGTACTCCCCATTCCCCCAATCTGTACCCTGCTCACGGTGGGATGTCCTTGCTGCCTACCTCTGCGTAGTCCCCAAGCCCATGTCATATGATCATGCATCAGGGCTTGGATTGAGTTGCTTAACATGGGGTAAGAATAGGCTTTATGGAGGAAAGGGAAAGCTAACAAAGCTGATGCTTCCATACTCCACAGAGAGAAGCCATTGCTGGGCCTGCAGTAAGGACCTGACCCTTACTGGCTGCTGTTCTTTTCCCATTTGGAGGGCAAAAGTGAGAAAACAGCCTTGTCAGAGGGTGGAACAATAAGCTACTTGGTTTCATTAGTCCAAATTTGAGGGGCCAATCATATAAAAGAATAGTCTGGGGACACCAGCCACCCCGTAGTTGATCTTGGGGTACATGGAAAATTATAGTCCTCCCTACCAGGTGATGGAAGCCATCAGTCCTAAAGTTGAGTTTGGGTGTGGCCCTGCTCGTTGGCAGAAGGGGGAGGTCCTGGTCCTGGTTAGCTTATTTTTAGGCAACCTAGAATGGACAAGTCTCACCATACCACACGTACCTAACTCCAGCGCCACTCTTTTTATAGTTCTTTCACTGGTGCACACTTCCAAGCCCCAACACCCATAAACTAAACATCTCTCATTTCTCTGAGGTCCTTGATGGGGCTCCCTTGAGAATTTTCCCTCTCTTTCCTGTTTTGGTCTTCTCATCTCTTCCCAGGCTCATATCCTAGATTTTAGATGTTCATGTCCCTATCTCTTCCACTAGATTGTAATCTTGTCAAGGGTATTTCCCATATGTCTCTTACCATTGACTTCCTCTCACTAATGGGAGCTTGGCCCAAATAGATCCTCCATGCAATATAAGATTGATGAATGAATGGATAAATGAATGAGTGAACAGGTTCAGCTGCAAGATGGGAATCTACTCAAAGATGAAACGATGAGTCATCCAAACTAGCTCCCTAAGAGACGTGAGGAGATGGTATGAATGACATTACCAGGAATGGACTGACGGGGAGAAACCTTTCATGATATGGGGTTGGGGTGGTAGAGATTGTGTTAAAAACATTGATTCCTTCAACAAATATTGTTGATCATCTTCTACACATCAGGCACTGGGCAAATCCATGGACTATACCAGTGAATAAGGCATTTAGGATCCTTATCCTGAAAAATGTAACTGGATATTCTTTAACTTCCTCTAAACCCCGGGAGTGAGTTTTCTTTGCTTCACTAAATCCTTAATTCTCCAAGATAAACTGGGCCTTCTCAGATCCAGATTTACTAGTGCATGGCATTGAATCAGAGGGAAAACTGGACCAGAAGTTCCCTATATTTGTTAAGGATTCAAAAAATTCCTCTCTTTCTCTCTCCCTCTCTCTCCCCATCTTCCCTTTAATCCTCATACATTCACGTGGTCACGTGGAAGTTGGGTGTTGAGTCAAGATTTGTCCTGCTTGGAGCAGTGGCAGCAGAGATTAAGAGATATGGGAAGGGAGCCAGAGGTGAAATGAAGCACTGGTTTGGTGACGTCGGCATGTGCATGAGGACTCCCAATACCCCAGGCCAGGGCGAGGCACTGTAACCCATCCTGACTCATCTACCCTCTGCTTGGTCATCCCATCCTTTCGCTGAGAAACCCTCCCCCTTTTGAAAAGCTGTAACCAGCTTCTGAATATTGACAACTCATCATCTCAGGACTGACAAACTCAGAACCTTAATTTGTCTCAGCCTTGCAATGGGAGAACAAAGCCTAAGAAGATCAATGCTGACCCTGTTGATAACTGGGTTGGGGAAGTTTCCTTTCTCTGATAGGCTGAGGCCAAGACAGAGTGAGTGAGTTTCCTGATCCTGTTGGCAAAGTTTTAAATAAGCCAGAAACTGCTAGGTGTGGTAGCTCATGCCTGTAATCCTAGCACTTTGGAGGTGGGAAGGATCTCTTTGGGTCAGGAGTTTGAGATCACACTGGGCAACAGAGCAAGGGGGGAGAAAACAAAGCACACAGACACACACACAAGATTTGTCCTGCTCAAGCCAGATATTATGCTGGAGACACAGCAGGGGGTGGCATTGTTTTGACAGACTTACAGAGCTTCAAAATGTAAATGGCTTAAATGTAACACGCTGGCTCTGTGAGCTGTCACTCAGAAATTGGTCCAACCATTCATCTGTCCAGAGTGAGGACTGATCAGTTATTGGCTAGGAAAAGGTCTGGCTTCAAGTCCATGCCTTTCTTACTCGCCAGCTCTGGGCTTGGGAGAGGAAAGAGGGACAGAAGGCACTGGGGTATTTTGAAAACCTTAGCTTAATCACTAAGAATAAACCCTAGAGATTGCAAAGCATAGGGCCCTCATTCTACAGATACTGTGGGCGAGGAGCTCTATTTGTGCCTTAGCTAATCATTTTCCTGGTTCAGTTTCCCACCGACCCTCACCTTAGTTATACATTTGGATTAAGGAGCCCCAAAGGAGGGGAAGCTCATTTTCCTACTGGTCACTGACAAACAGAGGGGAAAAAAATGAGGGTTATGTATGTCACGAACAACTCAGTTAGTTCAGGAATGTTGGTTCTGTTTGACACATGCAAATTCAAGTCACAGGTGCTTGAACGAAGACGAAGCACTACACAGTTGATTTATTAGATTATTTTAAAAACCTAGACTTGTTCCTTCTGCCTCAGGCCCAGCATCTGTTCCTCTGGAATAGCTTTCTCTGCCCCACCCAGCCAGAATTTGGCACTTCCTGTATATACCCACCCCTTCTGTGCTTCTGGGAAAGCATTTGCTGGAGCCTCTTGTGGTTGTTTGGAGGAGGTATCCTCCGTTTTTTGTTAGTCCATTTCCTTGACAATGAGGAGCCTGTCATAGTCTTTTCTATAACCTCAGCACCTAGAAAGTATTCAGTAAATGTCTCATAAATGAAGGAATGAATGCTGAATTATACAAGCACCCCATAGTATGGCAGTTATGAGAGAGATAGAAGAGTTTTGGGGGGAAAAGTTCTGAGAGCCAAAAAAGAACAGAGAGATAGACAAAGGGAGAGAGAAAGAGGAACAGCAAACAAAAGAGTGGGAAAGATCAATGCTCCAGGGGGAGACAAAAAATTAGAAGGAAGCAGCTCAGTGGCTTTGAGTAGGATTCCAGGAAAACATAGCTCAGACTCCACTGTTCCTGAGAGCTGGAGCAGATTCCAGCTATGACTTCCCTCTGAAGTGCGACATAGAGGATTAGCCATTGTTCGGAGCTCTTTAGCCATTCTTTATCTTTCCTGGCTCCACTCTGAAGGGGGCTACTTCAGGGGAACTAATTTTCTGTACTGCAGCCCAACAGCCAGAATACTGCTACTAGAACTGGATAAAACCACATCTGGCTCCTTGAACTGGTTCACTGGGCCTTCTTTGTCTCTCTGGTTGAAAAGCAAGGTTTTTGCATCTACTTTGATCATCCATAGAACTGGATCTCATACTCTCTACACAACTGCTACGGTCGGCAAGGAGAGAGAGATACAGACAGAGGCAGAGGAAGACAAAGGGAGTTTTTGGGTCCTCATATCCCATATACTAGGCTCTTACTGTAGGCTTGCCACTACCTTCTGCAAGTTATACACATTGTCTCACTTAATCCTTGCCTTTGAGGTAGGCATTTTTATCATTTCCATTGACAGATGAGGGGACTGAAGCTCAGAATAAATAACTTGCCCAAGATCAGATACCTGGCCCCCCGATTAGAGTGTATATTTGAAACTAGGATGGTCTGATTCTAGAACCCATTCCATTCATCATGATGTTGCTGAACTATCACCTACCAGGAAACATAAGATCACCATTGGGTGTGGAATTATGGTGGTGATGATGATGATAATGATGATGATGATATGATGACACATGATAGCTAAATTATTATTAATGAGCATTTATTTTATGTCCAACACTGTATTAAGGGATTCACATACATTGTTCTACTGAAACCTTCCAACAACCCAGTGAGGTAGGTTTTATGATTTATTTGTAGATAAGAAATTTTAGGTCTAATGAGATTTAAGGACTCATCCAAGATTGTCCAGCGAGTTCTGCAGTGGCCAACCTCAGAATTAAAATAAACTCTGTCTGGCTCTAAAGAGCTAAGGCTGGGAAGGGTTAAATTAGAGGATTTCTTCATTGACTGGAGTTCACTTTGATTTATAGAACCTTCCTGGACGAAGGGTTCTCCAGGGATCTTTGATTCATTCCTCTGCCTTTAGGTAAGTAAGCCATTATTATCTCCTTTTGATAGTTGTAGTGGGGTCAGAGATTTGTAAGAGGATGGTTCAAAGTCACTCAGCTTGGATATTCAGAAATGCGTCTGACATCATTTCAAGTCCCCCTAGGTTGTTGGGTGGTTAAGAGTGTCTGCTCCATCGCCCCATATTCTCTTGGCCTTTCTCCATTTCATTCTTCCTCCTGATGCCCAATGTCCATTTTCTGTTCCCGAAGTCCTGGGGCCCTTATTACTCCTGCCATTCTTGTCTTTTTGAATCCCTTTCCCTCACTAGAATTTATCTATGTCTCTGCTGATCCTGTCAGGTGGCTGAAGTCAATTTGATTAAATTCATTTGCACTAAAGCATTAATGGCATATTGTAGCAATCCTTTCGGGTAAGTACTACATTTTAAAGTACTCCATGTAAATCCTGGACCAATGTTGCATAGTGACAGACAGCCTGAGAGATGTTTTGTGTGGTCTTTCTGCTTAGGCAAAGCACTTGACCTGCAGATGAGGCTAGTCTCCCGAGCACTTACCAGTTTAGAGAGGTCTTTCCTGGCAGGGCTTCAGTTACCTTAATCTGCAAAATGGGGATTAGGATTTCTGCCTGGAAGGAGGGGGTTGGGTCTGCTACTCTCTTGAAGCATTAAAATCTGTCTAATTCCAGAAATCTAATCTGGGGAGGCAGAGGTTATCAGGCAGCAAGCAAAATTAATGAGAAAATTGCAGTAAACACCGTGTGTCTCATTGACTTGGGTTGGGAGAAGGTGACTCGGTGCCAGTCTGCAGAGTCGGGCTCTCCAGGGTGTGTACACTCAGTGTACGTGCCTCTTTGGAGGCACTGCATGCTCCAAGCTAATGAATTCAAAGCCACGGATGAGAGCTTAGAGGAGAATGCCTCTACCTAGATAGCTTTTGGAGAACCTTTCATTTACTTGAATCACGTCTTAGATCTGCCCTCTGTGATCAAATTAATGAGGAGTAGCACACACACAAAGCCCCTCGGTGTGGGATAAAAAAGACATCATGCTCAATAGGAATGGCAAGAGGGAGAAAGCAATAAGTGATTGAAGAGCTTCTGTGATTCACTGACTGGGCATAAGCTTCACAAAGCAGGGTTTCTTCTTTTCTCTGCACTGGGAAATGCAAACATCAGGAAGGAGAGAAAGCTGCCATTTGATTGAGTTCCTTGTAATGGGGAGATTCTTTTATAAAGGATGTGCACAGGAGGAGCTGCCATTTCCTGACAACACGTTTGCTTTAATCAATCAAATATTTTTATTCCTGGTTTATTCCTTTGAGGGGAAATTTGCTTGGCAGAAAGCAGGTGCAAGATGGGCAGCAGGGCCTAGTTCATGTGTCTGTGCTTGGAAAGTGGGAGCAGAGAGTCGGAGACAGGTATAATTTAGGGTGGGAGCTGCCCAGATTGTCTTAATGACTCTAAGGCTTTTAGTGACCTGGAAAGTGAATTAAAAGGGCATGGGTTGCCCTTTTAATGATAAAGGAGAGGAACTACAAAATCGTGCAAGGGTGCAAATGCAATGTGCACAGAGGGGAAACAGGTAATACAATGAGTAAATTGGGCCGTGTACAGGAAAGTCAACAGGACAAGCCCAAAGAGACACAGTTCTTAGCTTTAATGTCTTGGATAATAGGAAGTGGTGGGGACTGTGGTGAAATACAAAGCACTTAGACTACCAGGGATCTACCTCTGGAGAGTGGCCAAAAGCATAGGCTATCGAATCAGAAACCTGGATTAGAATTCCAGTTTTCCCTCTTATTGGTTTTGTGACCATGGGCAAGTTATTTAACCTAATGCAGCGAAAATAGGAGTTCAAAAAACAAGATAAGAAGGATGATCCTTGTATTGGTCAGTATATGCTAAAATATACTGTTTAATAAACATCTACTGTTGTGGGTTATATGGTGTCCCTCCAAACTCATATGTTGGAGTTCTAATGCTCAGTATCTTACAATGTGACCTTATTTGGGAGTAGGGTTGTCTCAGATGTAATTAGTTAAAATAAGGTCATTAGGGTGGGCCCTATCAAATATGACCCGTGTTCATATAAATTAGAGAAATTTGGACACACACACACAGGGAGAACATCATGTGAAGATGATGGCAGAGATTGGGGTGATGCTTCTACAGGCCAGGGAATGCCACAGATTGCCAGCAAACCACTAGAAGGTAGACAAGAGGCATGGAACAGATTCCCTCTCATAGCCCTTAGAAGGAACCTACCTTGCTGAAAACTTGATCCTGGACATCTAAGCCCTAGAGCTGTGAGACAAAAAATTTCTAGTGTGAAGCCACTCTGTCTGTGGTACTTTTTACAGCATCCCTAACAAACAAATACATCTACTGAATCCCCATGGCTTAAAACAAGTTTGCTTCTTGTATATGCTACATGCCCAATTTGGGGTTGGCAGGAGACTCTGCTATTTTAGTCATCCAGGTATCCAGGCTGATGCAATAGCCACTACCATCTCAACTTGAAGCTTCACGGTCCACAGTAGCAGGGAAAGAGGGCAGGAAGAATGGCATACCAGCTCTTAAGTATACTACTCACATTTCATTGACCAAAGCAAGTCATCTGACCACGCCTAATGTTCACGGGAAAAGGAAGTGCAATTGTCGTCCCATGTACCTGGAAGGAGACAAGAACCAGATGGTGAGCACAAGTCATATCTACCACAATTAAGAGTATCTGCATAGAAAAAGAGGTTGGATAGAAATTTTCCAAAATGTACTGGTTGATGTTAGGGTGTTTGGATTATTATACTTTTCTAAGTTTTCTAGATTTTTCCACAGAGGACACATATGACCTTAAAGCAGGGAGAAAGCGCTTTCCTTTTCCTTTTTTAAATAAAATAAAGGTTAGGTCACTTGTCCAAGCTTACCTAGTTGATAAGTGGATGGACCAGAAGAAACTCAACTCTAATTTTCTTACTTTTTTCTTTCTGTTAAGGGATGGGATAAGGTCAACATTATGTGTAGTGAAATTCTCTTATCTGAAAAGCTTTACATGTAAGATGAACATGAACATCACCAGGTTGAGTTTATTGTTGACTAGAAACCTAGTGATAACTTTGAAGAAATATCTTTGAACAGTGACATTCTCATTTATCATGTTTATATTTGTAAGACAAACTTCCATAGGGAGACTGGTTCAGGAGACGCTGGTGAGGGCGTGTCTATTCGGGGGAAGACAGTCTGTGGGCATAGAGGAAAAGAAGGTAGCTGATGGATGAGCAACAATGTCTTAGGTCAGGTTCCCCAGAAGGAGACCCTGAGATGATGCTATATTTGCATGTGATTTACGAAGGGAGTGTCCCTACTTCCTCACCAGGAGAAACAGGCGAGGGACCGGGGGTACAGAACAGCATGGAGAAGATGCCAAGCAAAGTGTGCTTTCAGGCTCCATCCCAGCCTGATCCCGTGGGGACTCTAGAGTGCAAATTACGCCTTAGAGCTGGCTCTGACTTGAGGCAAGACAGCTGGACTTTCATACGCCTGCCCTGGTTGGAATTGGCTCCCAGACACTGTTAGCTCTCTAAAAGGCAGGGCAGAGCAGATCCAGCAGCCTGAGGACAGGCCTCTGAAGAAAGTCCCAGTGTGGGCCGTTAGAAACAGAGCACACAGAAGCTGGCTGAGGGATCACAGAAATGCTAGAGATGATCTAAGGGCTACTGGCTGGGGTGATAGTGACCACTACAGATGGGGATGCCCTGAGAACAGAGGTTCTGGCCCTGCAGGTGACTTGTGCTTCACAGTCTGTGTGCACAACCTAAGAGCCTATAGGAAAGAATTTTAATCAAGACAGAGAATGGACTCTTAACCTGCTTCTTGCTGGCAGTGGTGGCTTTTGGCCACAGATATCTCCATTGGCTGTCATTAGGAAGGGCTGACGGATGGTTTCAAGTCTACGTGGATAGCTGGAGAAAAAAGGATGCATGATATTGACCACGTAAGAATTCTTGATGCGCACTGAGGAATGAAAACGGCAATGCTGTTGAGTGAGATCGGTGCCCTTATGAAGATTTGGCATGTGGGAGAAATTCCCCGGCTCCTTCGCCTAGCCTTCTCTTACTGTCATCTCCGTTAGAATCAAGCCTGCCTGCTTCTCATCTTCCCTTCCTTCCTCCTGCTAAATCTAGGAGGCAGTAAGGCAACGTTTTCCTGAGGATCCATGAGAGGAAAAACCTGCAGAGTCAGATCTGCATTCAAATCCCAGCTCTACCACTTAGTAATCTTCCTGAACTGATCTTTCTGAATCTCAAATTCCTTGTATGTAAAACAGGGGACACTAACACCAACAATGGTTAGGACTGTATTGATGTTAGAGAGGACTGTATACTTTCTGAGTCTCGGTGTCTTAATCTGTACTAAAAAAGGTAATAAAATTAATAAACAATGGTAACTCCTACCTCTCAGGATTAATGTGGGGTTAAGAGAACTGAATCCAGCAGATTGACAGCATAGGTTACTGCACCTGGCTTACCCTGGGTACCCCTGTACCCCACAAATGGTAAGAAGAATGGGGCTTTCTACTCTTGCCACTTCTGGTCAGGTTACTTTTCAGATAGGCTTAGAATCCATTTGCAGTGCTGCGTCTTGGTTTTCTCATGAAAATCCTTCCCTTTTTCTTCCAGCCGTCATGAGCTATGACCACAGCTGTCTTGGGGTGAGCAGACACAGAGCCCTCCAGAGGGAGAGAAACCCCATCAGGCCAGGCCTGCTGGGCCCAGGTGGAATAACTAGGAATGAGAAAATGTCAAGGAACTTATCTTTCTCCTGGTAAATGCCATGGACCAACCTGGACCTGTTTAATTTCTAGACAAGAAGCACAAATTGAATTCTGCGCTACATGCATTTATTGCCTTGCCTTTTTCTGCAGGAATCTAGATGGGGATTAACAGACTCATTCTAAGAGGAAGAGTCGCAGGGGGTGCGGGTGAGTCCTTTGTTTTAACAGCCTTTGAAAGGCTGGATCTCTAAATCTAATTTAATCTGGGCTCAAGTTAAAGTACGGTAAATTTCAGGCCAGGAAGAATAAACTGGGATGCCACAGAATGTTAGAGATAATTTAATTCAAGCTCCCTCACTCAATAGATAAGGAACCTGAGCTCAGGGAGGGGACCAATGTGCCCCAATGTGCCCCCACAGCCGGTATCAAACCGCTGCCGATGGGGACAAAGGCCAAGGCACCTAACTCCTGGGCCAGTGCTCTGGGCAGGGCTTCCCACCACTGTGATTCATTTCTGTGCCATTGTCATGATTTATCATATTTACACACCATCTGCACCATTATTAACATGCTTTCTTTAATACTTGAATCAACTCCATTTTTCTTATTCCTAAATAAATTTATTTTGAAAGGCAATTGCTGTAAAGGGAAAGCAAGGATCATCTGCCACAAATAGAAGGCAACCATAAAAAATAAATGCTATGAAATGAAGTGATACATTTTAAATATATTAAATTTTAAATATAATTTAACATTTAAATTTAAAATTTTAAATAATTTAAAAGTTAAATTTTAGCAAGGTACTGCTGAGTGTGAAGAGACTGTTCACTCCTTCTGTTAAATGGGAGATTTGTCATGTTAAAGAGAACTTAAAAAGGAAGAGCTTTCTCACCATAGGAAATGATGTTTTTTAATAATGTATTTATGAGCCACCTAAAATTGTCTCTCGTATCAACAGTGGTCAAGTTGATCAGAAAAGAAAATGTGTGTGAAATTTTCTAAGGAAATCTCATACTTGTCACTACTTGGGTGCGAATCCCAACTGTGCCACCTATCAGCTACTGGATTTGAGCAAGTCGTGTAACCTCTTTCTGTCTCTGTTTACTCACTCATGAAATGGGAATAATTGTGTGTGTGTGTCATGAAGTTGTTGCAAGTATTAAATAAGGTAGTACATACAAAGCCTTTAGAACAGCTCTTGGCACAGATTAAACACTCAGTAGCACCAGGTGTTACTGTGATTATCATTATTTAAACTGAAAGTGGTGGTATGCCCTGCAGCAGGGTTGCAAATTTTATCTGTAAAGGGATAGATAGCAAATATGTTAGCCTTTGCAGTCCATATAGTCTCTGTTGCAACTACTCACTCTGCCATAGTAGCAAGAAAGGAGACATGTGCAATACGTAAATGAACTGGCATGGCTCTGCTCCAATAAAACGCTATTGACAAAAATAGGTGGCAGGCTGGCTTTGGCTGGCAGGTGGTGGTTTGTGTTGGAGGGTTACAGGTATGGAAAACAAAAACAAGCCAAATGCTTTGCAGACTATTTTTGAATAAAATACCTATCTACACAAGGTAGCGTCATATCTTGTACCTTAGCCCAAATCCCAAATGTTTGAATTCAATCCTACATACTTGAAATGTAGGTTCTAGACCAGAAATTCTAGTCTTACTACCTGCCATCATCTTAACTGCTGCTCAAATGGCCACGGGACTGAACAGCTCCTGAACTGGAGGCAGAATGGAGGTTAAAAGCGTGGGCCTGAGAGTCAGAATGACTTGAGTTTGCTGCTCACCCTGTGAGGGGTATTATTTTCTTTTTACACATGAGGGAATTGCAGCTCAGTGTGGTGAAGTAATTTGCCCAATGTCATATAGCCAGAAAACTGACATCAATTCCACAAACATAAAATTTGGTTCTAATCCAAAAACCCCAGGGCCAGCTGCATGTCATCACGATGCTTCCTTTTCTTGTTTCTAATTTCCATGATAAAGAAGGGGGAGAGCTTGAGACAGAATTAGAGTTGGAAATAATGTTGATGGTTTAGGACACCATTTTGACCCAAGGAGGAAGGAGAATGTAGTCCTTAGAGACCATAAGACACAGTGGAAAGAGCCCTGGGCCAGGTCTGCTTCTGTCCTTACTGGTGGATCCTAGCTGTGTACCTGGCAGGGCTTCTCACCTCTCTGTGCCTCACTTGCCCCAAACGTGATAATAAGAGCCAGCATGTACTGAATTTGTACATAGTGCCTTCTAATACCTTTACCTTTTTTCTTTTTTTAACTCACTCTACAATGCAAATAACACCTTTATTTTACCTTCTCTTCAGAACAACTCTGAGATATTTTTTTATCTCCATTGAACAGATGAGTAAGGCGAGGCTTAGAAAGGTCATTTAAATTCCCAGGGCCATAGAGTTATTTAACAGTAAGTGGTGCAGCTGGGATTTGAATGCTAGTCTGGTGATAAGTCCAGGTTTTTCTAATGTAAAACATTCCTCAAAAGAGTCTTCGTCTCTGCCTAGGCAAGTCCACAAATGAGGATGTATGTGGATGTTCTATAACTCTAGGACCAAAAGTGACTCACATTGCAATCTTATCATGTGCTTGACATTGTGCAAGGCCAGTCCTTCCAAACAACCCTATGAACTAGGTGTTAATAGTATCCTCTGTGTGCAGAAACTGAGCTTCATAGACCTTAAGTAACTCATCCAAAACCACTCAGCTAGCAAGAAGCAGGCTGGGGTTTGAATCTAGGTTAAACTCCCTCTAAAGCCCATGCTCCTAAACAGGGTAACCAAATAGTTTATCATCCAAATTGGGACACTTTGAGAGAGTGAAAGTCACCACCACCATATTTATTATTTCAATTTACTTAGAAAGCATTGTGGGAAAGAGTTAAAGTCCTGTGGAAACGAGGCCTTTGGGTGCTTGACAATTTTAGGAAGGGGTGAATTCAATTGTCGTGGGAGTTGTTACGAGAGGTAGTAACAGGGCAGCTGGAAGCCTCCTTGTGTTTTCTTCACTCTCTGACTGCAAGCACTGGGTGAAAAGGAGAAATTTAAAGAGTGCTTCGAAGAAATGGAGATAAATGAGTTTAGATTCTTCTACCACAAGGGCTTTAGTCCTTTATGTAAAGGTTTCATTCTTCTAGGAGACCAGTTTTAAAAATAAATATTTGAATCCCTTAGTCATAAACATGGAAGAGCTTATTACATAGCAGATTTTCTTTTGAGTTTTACTGTTCACTAGGATTACTAGAAAGGTAAATTTTGATACAGAAATGGCCAGAGGGGAAGGTTCAGGACATGGGTTTTTGCCCAAGGAAGATCCCTTAGTGTGGGGTCCTGGGCAGCCAGGAGCTTAGTAGGGTCTAAGTGGTGCCCAGCAGAGCAAGAGCTCTGGGGAGGAGCTGGCACTAGGAGGGCAGAATCCACCACTGCAGCTACGACTGTGCCAACCTCCAGGGCCAATGGCAAGATTCTGGGAGTCAGAGTGGTACAAGGCAAAGAGGATGGGGAGCCAGGACCCTGGGGTGCTGAGGCCATTTCTGCTAATATGAATCTCTGGGCAAGTTAATCATCCTGTGATGCCTCATCTACCAAGCGTGAAGCTTGGCTGAAAATGAAATAATCTCTAAGATCTTTTTCAGCTCTAATACCAAGTGTGATTCTAGACTGTCACTAAGTGAATCTTGCTGCGCCTAAGTGAGTAGCTTAGAGCTAAGAGGCTCTTAACTGGAGAGCAGGCAAGACCCAAGCCACTGATCTCTCCCTTCCCTCCACATTACCTCTTCGCCTTAATTCTTTTGATGACCAAAGGGAGCTTTTAGCCTCTCCTTGTCCCATTTATCCTTTCAGATCTATGAAGGGGGCCAGAAGGAAGGGCCAGCAAGAGGGGAGGGGGCTGGGCAAAGGCTTCTTGTAGGCCCAATCTTTCAGGATCCCAGTAGGGGTAGGGAAGGATCAGGAATTGGCTAAAAGAGAACTCAAAAAACTCAAGGTCCTAGACTACCAATTGCAACAAGGATAAAATCTTATCTGGAGATGGCCCGGGGACTGACCACAAAGTCTAAGGGAACACACTGAGTAACAGGGGCTAAGACATTTAGCCTCTCAGTGTTTTAGTTTTTTTTATTTTTAATGGGGACTCAGAGGTAGACTAACAGTTCGTGGACATGGACTTTGACAGGAACTAGGATTAGTGCTTTACGTGTTATCTCATTTAACAACATTTCAAGGGAAACATTATCTTCATTTTATGGAGGAAAAACCAACAGCTTAGAAAAGACAAATCACTTGTTTGTTTTTGCAGCTCAGAAGTAGTACAGCTGGGATGCATACCACGTCTACCTGACCCTAAGGTCCAAGTCTGGTCCACTACTCTTTCCACCGCTTTATGAGAAGTCCGATTTCACTCTCTAGCTCACTTGGCAGGCTCTGGTGTGGAGGATAGGGAAGCTGACTGCCTGGGTGCAAGACTCATTTATTAGCCTGTCATTTGGGGCAAGTTAGTTAAACTCTCTGAGTTTTGGTTTCCTTATCAATATAGTGGAGGATTAGAATAGTTCTTACCTCATAGATTTGTTGTGAGGATTAAATGAAACTGTCTGTGATGGGTTTTGGGCCCATGGCAAGGGCTTCATAATTTTTAGCTATTATTAATAATGTTATTCTTAAAGTATATGCAAACCACATGCAAATAAACCTGTGACTCCCCTGAGTTTATAGCTGGGTGGTGTCTTCTGATAAATCCCTGCTGGTCCAGTGCCGCTTGTGAAAGCTGAGAAGCCATCCCCACCATCATCAGAAAAACTATCCTGACATTTGGATGGTTCACCAGGAGGGTTTGCAAGATTTCATCATCTGATCACCACAACTAGCACATGAGGTAGGGAACATGGATGCGTAACCGCCTGCTTTAGGTAAGGCTTGACTCAAACAGCTGGAGGTGGGACAGAAATCTTTTTTTTTTTTAAAAAATTTCCAAGCCCAGAGCTTGTATCTGCTGTATTACAGAGAATAAAAGTGGGTGAGTTTTAAAGAGAACTGGGTCCCATTTCTTGGAGCCTTCAGTTGTATGTATGAATTTATGCTTGTATGTGCCTGTGAATACATAGAAGGCTGGATCAAGGAGGACAGGGCAAAGAGTGGGCTCTGGAACATCCTTGATGCAGGAAGGGATGCATTCAAACTAGGTTCCATGCCTGTCCCTCTGGAATTCTTAGGAATTTGGTTTCTAAACTTCAATTCGGAGTGACTCCCCATTCTAACTAATTCAGACCCTCGCTGTGTCTACCAGGAGCAGGTCAAGTTCACTCCTTCCCCTCCTGCTTTCTCCAGGAGGTGGTGCCTATCAAACCCCGTTGGGGACTTGCTGAAATGCTCTCACCCCATTACCAGATATGGGGTGCAGCTGATCTCCAGGAGCTGCCCAGCTAGGCTTTGGGAGGGGATAATAATCACATCTCCATGACCCAGCTGTGCCTGCTTGGCCGTGGAGGTGCCCACCTGCTGTTTCCTCCCAGGACTCTGTTAGGCCCGCTGGCTGTGGGAGGAAGAGCAGCTGCGTGGCCTCCTGGCCAATCCATGACACAACAGTGGCCTCTCGTGGCTCTCCGCAGAGCTACAGACACTCGAGTCTGGTCCCTAAGTAGGTTTTGGCGTTTTCTTCATTCTGTGCATTTATATTTATTGAGGCCTACTGTGTGCCAGGCCTGGTTCTAGATGCTGTGGACATAGCAGTGAGCCAAACAAAGTCCTTGCTCTCATGAAGTTTACGCTTTAGTGTGCAGGTGGATGGGGGAGCTAAGAAATATACACAATACATATACATACATGTGTAAATATATATTGCATGGCTAGAAGAACTAAGGAAAAAAATAAAGCAGAGGAGTAAGGAGGGGCGGAGGAAAGCAATTTTCAATAAGGTGGTGGGAAAAGCCTCACTGATAAGGGGAGATCTAAGTGAGACTTGAGAGCGGTAAGGGAGGGATATCCAAGTGCAAGAAACAGCCAGGGTAGAGGTTTCAAAGTGAGATGGGGCCTGATCTATCTAGGAACAACGAGACGGAGCAGCGTAGCTGGAGCAGGCTGTGGGGAGAGTAGCAGGGGTGCTGTCTGAGAGGCAGCGGGGCCAGATCATGTGAGGCAGAGGGCCTCAAAGTGTGGTCCCCAGTCCTGCAGCATCAGAGCCGCCTGGGAACTTGTAGAAATGCACATTTTCAGGCCCTGCCTCAGACCTACTGAGTCAGAGACTCTGGGGATGGAGCCCAGCAGTTTGTGTTTCAACAGGCCCTCCAGGTGAGCCTGAGAATCGCTCATTTGAGGCCTCATAGGCCATTGTGGGCACTTTGGCTTTTATTCTGAGATGAGAAGCCATTGGAAGTTTTTGGGTAGAAGAGTAAAATGACCTGACTTCAAAACAAAACAAAACACACTCGTGCCTGGGCCCTACCCCAAGAGATTCTGGTGGAATTGATCTGAGATGTGGCCTGGGCTTTGGAATTTCTCAAACTCCCCAGGTGGTGCGAATGTGCAGCCAAGTGTGGGGCCACCAGGCTTCTGGGAAGAGACCAGCCTGAAAGAGTCGAGGGAAGAAGCAGGGAGCAGAGCTGGGAGGCCACTGCTGAGACAGACCTGAGGAGTGTGGCTGCTCAGACCAGAGTGTCAGCCATGAAGGAAGGGAAGCGGTCAGACTCTGGATCTCTTCTGAAGGTCGAACTATCAAGATTTGCTGATGGATTGGATGCAGGATGTAAGAGAAAGTGAAAAGTCAGGATGACTCTGAGCAACTGGAAGGATGTGGTTTCCATCTACTGAGGTGGGGAAGACTGCAGGAAGACAAGATTTCTCCAGGAGGGGAATCAGGAGTTCGATTCTGAATATGTTACGTTTGAGATGTCTATTTGAGATCCAAACGGAGATGCTGAATAGGCTGCATTCAGAAGAAATGTCTAGGTTGGATATATAAGTGTGGGAGCCATCAGTGATAGACGGTGTTTAAAGCCTTAAGGCTGGATGGGATCAGTTAGGGAGGAAGTCCCTGGGGCAAAGGAGGTAGGTAGAGAGCCAGAGGTGAGTGGTGCCCTAGGAACCCAAGTGAAAAAGTGTTTCATGAATGAGGGAGTTGTCAATCGTGACAAGCTGCTGACCAGTCAAGTAAGATGAGGTCTGAGAACTGACCCCTGGATTTAGCAGCATAGAGGTCACAGGGGACCACAATGTGAGTGGGGAGGATTAGGAGAGGCGCAAAGGTCTCTTTGTGGAATGGGAGGAAAGGATTGGGGACAGAGAACAAACAATTCTTTTGCAAAATTCTGCTGCAAAGGGAAGGTGTTGGGGGAGAATAGGGTCAAGAAAGGTTTTGTTAAAAAAATATATTAGAGAGTTAGCATGTTTATATCTTTGTTCGGAAAGATCCTCCTGTGCAGGGAAAAATTAGTAGATACTTTAATAGTAACAAACGCTTATTACGCTCGTTTTTATGCTCCTGGCACTGTGTTTAATGTTGCATGTGAATTATTTTCCTCACCTTTCTTCCTCACTACAATCCTATGAGGAGGTTCTATTAATATCTCCAATTTATAGACGAAGGAGCCTGAGCTCTGAGAAATGTACTAACGTTCCCAAAGAAACATAGCCAATAACATGGGAGAGCAGAGGAATCTCCTCCAGAGCTGGAGCCCTCAGCCTTCGCTCTGCACAGCCCAGCCATCACTATTCCTGCATGTGGAATGCTCTTTTAAATGCTTGAATTTTGGGTGCTCAGCTAGAAGGAACGAAATGGCTCAAAACAGCAGCAAAGACATTAATGATCCAAAGTAATTGTGAGTACAGCACTATGTTATAAAGTCTCCGAGTGTCTAGAAAAACTTTCACAATTTTAGTTCTCTCACTCTTTACTCTATCTTCCCAGCACAGTGTTGCTGTTGTGCAGAACTATTTACTGCCTGGAACGTCCTGGGCACTCACCCTGCCCTGATAGTACTGATGAACACACCTGCAGAGTGCAGTCTCTCGGATTCCATTAAAGACACCCCTTTCCTTTGCTGCGAGCCTCAGTGCCCAGACTCCCTGCCTCTTCCTTACACTCCCACCCCTCTCTGTACTGAGCTATATGACCTTTCCAGCACAGCATCTGCTGTTAGGTACTGCTGTAACAGTTCTTTGACAGAAGCAAAAAGAAATCGGTACCAGGTTGAATAGTGTTCCCCAAATTTCATGCCTACCCGAAACCTCAGAATGTGACCGTATAGGTCTCTTCAGGTATAATTAGTTAAGATGAAGTCATACTGGATGAGGGTGGATCCTATTCCAATGAATGGTGTCCTTTCTTATAAGAAAACAGACACGGACAGACCCATAGGGAGAATGCCATGTGACAATGGAGGCAGAGACTGATCGATGCAGCTACAAACTAAGAAATGTTCAGGATTGCTGGTAACATCAGAAGCTAGGAAGGGGCAAGAAATGATGCTTCTCTAGAACCTTCAGAGAGCTTGCCAACACCTTGATTTCACAATTCTAGCTTCCAGAACTGTGAGATAATAAATTTCTATTGCCTTAAGCCACCAAGTTTGTGGTAATTTGTTACGGTAGCCAAGGAAACTAACATAGTACCCGTTGGTCAGAACTCGGCAGTACACCTGTGAAGGATTTTGTGGTACCCCTATGTGTCATATACATCAATTAGTGCTGCACTGGATTGAGATCATTAAGAACACATTAAGGAGAGGCACAGGATGATACATCTGGGAGGATCTTCGGAGATAATGTAGTTCAGCCAGCTTAAAGATGAGGAAAGTCCAAGAAAGGCAAGAGGCTTGTCTAAGGTCACCTGGCTATTTAATTGTAGGCCCCTTATCAGCTTGGTTCACATTGAATACTCTGTAACCTGGAATCCTGCCTGGTACCTAGCAGGTGCTCAATAAACATTTGTTGAATGAATGAATGAAGAGAATGCAAATGTCTGATCTCCAGCTCAGGGTTCTTTCACATAATGTTCTCATGATATTTGCTAAGATTAAAACCAACACTACTTTGTTTAAATTGGCAATTATTTTTCTCTGCATACTCAGGTTAACGCCTGCCAGCTACGGAATGATTTCATGTTGTTGAAAATGTTAAGGCTTCTGGGAGATTTAACCAGAAAAATTTCTAATATTGAAACATAATGCTTTGTAGTTTTTCCTTTACCACCTAGAAAAGACTTTTCTGTCCCATTGGATATTCCTCTTTAATAAAGAGTTGAGTTTCCTAAAAACAGTGCCACCTGAAATTTACTAATATTATATAAATCCACTGACTCCAGTTATATTTAGCCTCAGACCTTGGAGATAAATTCTTGACTGGTTGTTCACAAGGGTAAATGCAATATGAATAGCCACATTTATTGGGCAACTATGGTATTGCAGTAAGTACTTTATTACATTATCACCAGTCTTCACAATAAGGATTAATGATGCCTATCAAGATATTGATTATTTCTTTGTTGTACAATAAGAGCCTTGGAAGGAGCTCTTTTTGGAGGACTGACATTAGCAGTGACGTGCTGATGGTTTGGTGAACATATGGGAGGATGCTGCTCTGGGTTTTAAAACTTCTAAGAACTGAAAGGATAAAGTCCCTCAAGCATGCAAAGACATACGTCCAAGAATGTTTGCTGCAGAAATGTTTGTAAAAGCAAAAGGTTGGAAACATCTAAAATGTCCATCAACAGGGGTTGGCTAAAGGGTACATTCCATTAATAGAATTCCAGAAAGCCCCTCAAAGCAATGAGGCAGACCTACAGGTACTGGTATGGAAAAATGTCCAAGACACAGGATCTGAACCATAAAGTCCCATTTGTATAAAATAAATACAATCATATAGAATATATATAGGACCAGAGGTAGGAAATAAAGATAGCATAATATTTGTGTAAAATAAAGACAGCTATGGGGAATATATGTATAATATAGAAAGAAAGGAAGGGAGAGAGGGAGAAAATTTCTAGAAGGATGTATAAAATACCCCTATTTGATGGCGAGTATAACTAGGAAGCCAGAGGTGGGAGACAAAGAAAAGTGTGTTTCTTTTTTAACCTAAAAACCTTCTATATTGTTCATATTTTTAAACAATGTACATATATTAAGCTTATAATTTAAAACCCAATTATTTAAAAATAATAAAAAAACAGAGGGTACGTGACTTGTTATTAACACTGTTGGGGTCTGCAAAGAGACCACAAAGAAATCATGCAAGCTTATTTCTGCACTGATGCTCAGAAATTAAGAAAAGTTGGCTCTTAGTAGAATTTATACTGATACATTCAAGCTCAGGTTAATAACATGCTCAGAATAGACCAAGGATAGCAGCACTGAACATATTCAAAACAGAGTTGGCCAAGCTGTTAGAGGAAAGATATTCTAGAGTACAAGTGTTGGGCAGATGGATGGTGCAAGATGCTTCCCAAAATGTTACTAACTCTCAAAAAGATATGGAAAAATGTAACATGTTACATGAATTCTTAATCTATAAGGGGCCTCTTTTTTTCTTAAGGAAGCATTCATTTCCAAATTTTTTCTCCTGCTATGGCAGGCTAATTTTTGAGCCATTAGATAGTAAACTATAAAATCACAGAATAATCCTAGTATTTACTGATTGCTTTCTCTGTGCCACGGGTCTTAGCTCTCACAACAACCTGGTGAGACAGGGTTTTCACAAATAGGTACAGTGATAAAGAAATAACTTGTCCGAGGTCACTTGGTGAGTAGGTGGTGGAGCCACCACTTCGGCCCCCCTTCCTGCTAAGGTATGCGCAGCTCAGCATTCTAGAGAGGGGAGGTCCCTTAGGCATCCCCTGAGTTATAGGTAGTGGCCAAGATGACCCTGGAACTCAGGTATCTATTCCCAGAGTGTGTTTGTTCATACTAACAGATTTCTCTTTAGGCCTTGCATATATAGCAGGTGTCTCTAGATAATGTTGACCTGAATTAAATTAGGGCTGTTACATGTCCAATAATGTAACAGAATGCCAATAATTAGGTTCCTTTCTGAAACCTGCACTCCCCAAACCTGAATATCCACTTTTTGATTTTAGCACTTTCCCCATGCCCCTAAGCACCACCTGTCGATTCCATAGTCTACGGAAGGTGAATTACTGTGGCACCAGCTACTTTAACATCAACTAAACCAAAAATGTATATGAAAGCTCAGGTTTATTGGTTAAATAGCTTTCTTCTAACACATATTTTGAAGTGTAACACTGGTCATCTCACCCCCCTCTTCAAAACCATTTAATTCGTCTTAAAATGAAGACAAATCCCTAGCCTTGGCTTATGGGGGGCTCTGCAATCTGGCCCTGGTCCACTCTGCAGTATCATCAGGAGCCATCCTGATCTTCTGTCTGCTCAAATGCACCTTGGCTCTCACCTTTCATGGCCTTTGCACATGCTTTTCCATCTGGCTGGAACATTCTTCCCCTGAGCGACTCCTTCATAGGAATCAAATCAAAGGCTACTTCTTTGGGAGGCCTTTCCCGAGTCCCTGGATAGGCCTTTGAGACTCTTGTTACACATGTACTTACTTGATCATGACACGTCTTTCCCCAGAAGATTCTAGGTTTCAGGAGGGCAGGGATCACATTTATCTTGTTATCACTGTGGCTAGTCTTCAGGGCCAGCCTGGCATTGCTAGGTGTCCTCCAAATACTTACTGATTAAATAAATGAGAGAAGAGAAAAAAAAAATCTATGCAATACACATAAGAGCTCTCAGAAAGCCTAACAGTTCTATACATCTATGATTTCATAGCTTATCATTATTTTATACCCAAATATAATAATGTGTACTTTTAATAATGTCTCCAAGTTATTACCAAAGGGTCTGCTCAGTGTGTTTCTTGTCAGAGGAAGTGGCACTGAAATTCATTCGAAAACTGTTTTTGTTAAAATGTTCCAATTGAAAAAATGCTTCTTACAATGGGGATATTAACTATTTGAAAAAACAAACCACTTTGTAAAATACCTATTGATGCCATATATGGTGTTACTCTATTTAAATTAATGTAAGCTGTATTTATGAATTTTTATATTGCATATGGGTACATTTTATTTTTCCCCATTTTACCAAGTCCCCAGGAAGTTCATGGTAAGAAAACAAATGAATTTCTTTCTCCATTCGCTTTGTCATTGCTACTTTCAAATGACTCATTGCCCATAAATTTCAATATTTTTCTCAAAATAAGTGGTAAAGATTTCAGTCTTCTATTTTATCTTAATCACTTCCTTTGTTTTCCAGAACAGCCAAGTAGTATATTTCCTTCATCTTCATCAGGTAAGGAGGTAAATTGAGGCAAAGATGCTAAATGCTTTAAGTCCACACAATTAATTAATATTCACCCATGCATCTATATCAATGACACAACAAATATTTAGTGATTGCCATCTTGGTGCCAGGGAATATAATAAGAAATAAGATAGATAAGGTACCTATTTTCATGGAGCTGATGTTCTAGATGAGAGAAATATACAATAGACAAGTAAATAAATAAAAAAATTTATATCAAATAGTGACAAAACACTATGATAAAAATAAAAGAGAAATGAAATAGAGTTTTTCAACCATTACCCTAACACTAACCCTAAGCCTGGGAGCAACTACTTTATTTTTTTTCTTTTGCACAACTCCATGTGCAATCTTTTTCTTTTTCTTTTAGGGAGCAACTGCTTTAGTGTGGTTGGGGAGGCCTCTCTGAAATAATGACAACTGAGCTGAGATCTAAATGACAAAAAGAAGCCAGTGAAAGGAACATGGGAGGGGGAAGATTTAGGCAGAGGGAACAGGAAGAACAAAGATTTTGAGGTGGGAACAGACTTGGTGTGTGAGAGGAACAGCAAGCAGGCCACTGTGGCTGGGATGCAATGAATGAAGTGGAAAGTGGTGGACCATGAGTTCAAGACACACAGGAAAGAGTCAGATCATGTAATGTCTTGTAGGCTATGGCAAGGTATATGAATTTTCTTCTAAAGTTTTCTTCCAGTGAAGATAAACGTTGTGGATTATAAGCAGAGGGTGACTTGATGGTATTTAGGCTTTTGAAAGTTCCTTCTGGTGGCAATGTGGAGAATGGATGACCAGGGGACAAAAATGGAAGCAGGGAGCTCAGTGGGGACCATTAAAAAGTACAGGTGAGAGATGATGGTGTCTTGTACTAGGATGGTGTCAGTGGAGGTAGAGAGTAGTAGATGGATTGGATGCATGTTTTTTGAAGTGAGACAATAGGACTTGTGGACCTAATGCACATGGTGAGTTAGACAAATAAAGACAAGGATGATGCAGGCTTTTGGCCTGAGAAAATGCATAGATGGTGGTGTCATTTACTGAGGGAAGATGGCAGGGGGAGAAACTAGAGTATTCTTTTGTTGTTAGGTAAAGGAATCAAAAATTCCATTTTGGACATATTAATTTTGAGATACCATTGAGAGATGCTTGGCTAAGTGGAGATGCCAAGTAGGAAGGCATTAGATTTACAAGTCAGAAAGGGAGTATTTGGAGCTGGAAATTTACATTTGAGAGTCACCAGTGGGACGATGGTATTTAAAACAGTGGGTGGTGTCACCAAGGAAGAGAGTGCTGTTGGAGCAGGGGCAGCCATACCTCCCAAGCCTTCATCCCTAATTTTCACATCTACCAATGGACGTAGTCATATACCAGAGAAAAAGTTCATCCCTCCTGTTCTATTAAGTGCAATAAACATTTATTGTCTCTTTTCTGTTCTAATGAATGGTGTTACCCTAAGAAATAGAAGCTACAAAGATAGTTGACTAATATATGATGGATTCCTCAAGTTGCTCAAAAACTGGTAAGGAGAGAGGAACTGTAATATAAAAGGTAGAATATGTTAAAGTATTTCCAAGGGAGTGGAGAGGATTTTCAAAAGGTAAATTTGGGAAGATAGGATGGGAGCAGATCTTGGAGGGCCAAGGAATTGGGTTTTTCTTTCCTGCTTAGACAATAGGGCACCATTGAAGATTCCTGAATTGCCTGATCAGCTTAACATCTTTTTTCCTCCATCCATGTCTAGCTGAAATCTCCCCCAGTCTACAAAGCATTGTCCATCTTCTGCTCACACATTCATGTTTCAGCTTTAAGTCTTTCTGCATTTATTATCTAGTTCTAATCCACTTAGCACTTGGATAATACACTTTCTTTTTCAGATGGTTTATTGCAGGAACATCTTATTTTCTCAACTGGTTTGTAAATTCATTTTGAGCAGGATCTATGATTCAAATCCTGGCTCATGGCAAGAAACATAATAAACCCTCATGCAATGTCTGGTGCTTCAAGTATCATCTCTTAAGGAAATTCTTCTGACCTCCAATTGGATCAGGCTCCTTTGTTCTAGGCTCTCATAGAGAGCCTAGAGCACTGCTCAGTTTTTAACTATACACCCTAGGTGTGACTATTTGAATTGGATCTGTTTTTCCACAGACTATAAGTTCTCAAAGAGCGGAGACCACAACTAGTTTTGCTCATGGTAGTGTCCCCAGTTTACGTGCAAGAAACATTTGCAGAAAATTAAACGAATAGGTACGGTCTTAGGTGTTCAAGGGGTCAAAGGGCTATGAGTGGAGTAGCCTTAGGAATGGTACAACTGTCTGCTTGCAGTTTCTGAAAGAGCAATGAAACTCACACTGCAAAAACACTACATCAGAAGGAGTTTCTTCTGATGAACTTCCCTTCTGCTTAGGGACAAACTATTTTCCAGAGGGTGGCGCTTCTATCTGAAGGAGGCCCCTTAAATGCTGATTTATCATACTTAGGACACTTGAGTTCTCCCTTTTGCACAGCTGAGCTGGAGGCAAAGCAGAGTGTTCCAACTGTCAGGAAGAATAAGCACACTGGCAGCAGCCACAGATCCTCTAGGCAGATGGAGTGACATATGTGTATTTACATATATATATTTCCTAATCAATAGGTTCCAGCAAAAACATGAAAACTCAAGAACATGATTAGAATTTAACAGGCTTGAAGGAGTTTAATTCCTTAAAGAAAATCAGTACAATTGTTTTTTAGTGCAGATGACTTCAGGAAAAAACAGCACTACTGAATGACCAAATGTTCCCCCCTAAATATATAAATATTCTTTTCCAAATTAGATACTAGCATTTCTTCTAAGAAATTTATTTCTGGGGCCAGCCGAAAGGGACTTTGAAATCTAATGATATTTCTGGCCCCTGCCTCTCTGTCTCCCCTCACCAGACACACAGGACTATTTCTTCTGTTTCTCCAACAGGCCAACCTTGTCATTGCTCTTTCCTCTGCGTGGAGTACCCCTCCTCCTAATCTTTGAATGTCTGGCTCTTCATCATTTGGGTCTCAGCACAATGCCCTCTTTTGAGAGGCTTTTCTGACTCCCGATTATATATACATCCTGCCAGTCACTATCACTGCAGAGGCCCTGGCTCATGGAAGAGTACCTGGCATGTAGCAGGTGGTCAGTAAATGTGTTAATCAATCAGTAGGTTAAGATAAGCAAATTGTGCCCCCAGCAGAATCTCATAGCCTGTCTGCTGTTTGAGCCACGTGTACTGGAGACAATGTAAGTGATGGCTTGAAGGTTTAGCCTAACATTTACCGCTTCTGATTTTTGCTTTGTTCATGCATGTGATTATCTTCAATGAACATGGTTTTCAATTTTATCCACCACAGAACCTCATTTTGTTCCTGTAATTCATGTGAAGATGATCTTGTCACACATTACCTCTTGTCTACAACTTCCATTCTTCCCTCCTTTCTTAACAGAAACCCAAACTTTGGGACAATGTGTTGAGTTAAAAATATGCATGCTCATCTCCTCAGGCTTTCTTACAGCTACAGCAGACAGTGACATAACCCAGTTCTGGCTGCTGAGTAGAAGTTGGGTGAGGCTTCGGGAAAGCTATTGCTTTCTTGATAAAAAGGTGCAGATTCAGCTACTATGTGTTGTCTGTCCTTTGACTGTCTATGTTTCTCCCTGCTTGGAATGTAGACATGATGCTGAAGATGTATAGCAGGTGCTGTCAGTGCCCTGCCCATTAATTCCTTGACACTTATCATTACTATTAATGTATTCACCACAGGATTCCTATAGAAACCTCTTGTGATTCTCTACCCGAGGGCTTTTGCTGGCCACAGGATCATGCTTAGCCCATAGATGGCAGGCTGAAAGTGCCAGGGAGTTAATGACCCCGGGAGCAGGCTTTAGCTAAAGACAGATGGGAGTTGGTGGACAAATATCCGAGCTCCTTGGCTTTGAGGCAGGACACCTCTGGGGCATGAGCTACATACACTGAGGGCAGAGAGCGCGCCCTAGTGGTTGTGAACACATTGCCCACAGCAGTAATACATTCATTAATGCATCCTGTGTTGGTTTTCTTCTCCTCCCCCACGTCCCCACTCCCCTACCTTTTGGGATCACCTAACTCCCAGATAAACTACTTGTACACAAATCTGTCTCAGGAACTCTTCTGGAGGAACTCAACCTAAGACATCTTACGACCTTGAAGATGAAAGCCACATGCTAAGGAAGGAGAGGAATCTTGAAAGAGTCTTCTTCCTGATGCCGGTCCTTGAGCCCCTACACCAGCCTCAGACTGCCAATCTCTGAACTTATTTGAGGAAAATAAATCTCTTATTTGGATAAGCTGCCATAATCGAGTTTCTATGGCATGAAGCCAAACGCAATTCTATAAGAGAAGTGTGGAGGAATTTTTAGTTGACCATGCAACCCTAGTCATTAGCTGGATGTGGCTGCTAATAAAGCTGATGCTCTGGCTGCATTACTAGCCCCTTACACTGTATGGCATATTATTGCTAATACAGCGTTTGCTTATATGTTGCTATATTTAATCATCATGTCAATTCTGTGAGTTGGTATTATCAACTTCATTTTACTGAAGGCTAGAAAAGCTGAGTCTCTTGCCCACAGTTACCAGCTAGTGGTGAAATAAAGATTCCAAGTCTAGCAATCTTTTCCCAGAGGAAGACAGGGGCTGGGTTTTCATTCTAAGGAATCTGTGGCATTTAAGTAGTGAGTCACACCTCCCACCTGTTCCCTTTGCCTTTCTCCTAATACTCATGCTTATTCACATCCATTTCTCATCACTGTCCTCTACCCCTACGGGACCGCAGACTTGCTTCTACCAGAGCTACCTCTCCCACTTGCCAAATTTCATCATAAACTTTACACACTAATCACATGCTCTCCAAAACATGAAATAAATCCTCTTATCTCTAAGGCCTTTGCTCAAGCTCTTACCTTTGCCGGGAATGCTTTATTTCTGAAGTGGGAAATTGCTGTATTTGGGCCTACGGAGGATAGTCTGGTATTCGCAGACTTATTGTGGGCAGCATCCCCATCTCAGTAAGGCTGATAGCACCAAAAACATCCACAATACTTAGTAAATATTAATATTTGTAAGGTTGAAGTGCATAGTCATGGTGGAATCCAAGTTGAAATCAAATTTACTCCTGTTTAAAATTAACATCAAATTCCATCACATATAAAAATGAAATACACTGTATAAAAATTTCAGACAAGCGAAATACATTCCATTGAATATTTAATACGTTACATTTAAGTATGACTTTAAAAAAAGAGACACAATTATAATACAAGTATTTATTGAAATGCTGACCATTTAAACATCATCTGAACCATATCAAATAATACTCGTTTACTTTCTGAAATGTGTTAATGAGAGCCTAGGAATTTCTCTATAAGGCTGAGTATTTTTGGTACTCCTGGCCTAGATGAGAAAGGACTGCATTCTCTTACTGGTGACTCAGGAAATACAATGCACTTGCGTTACAGCTGCTGGTGTGTGAAGAGTAGGCTAGCACCCATGACTGGCTGGGCTCTAGAAAACAAGCATGCTGTGCTTCTGTGCCATCTGGGACCCAAGAGACAAAGTCTGATCTAAGGTGAAAATACATGCAGGGCGTGGAGAGCACTGGACCAAGGGGTTCGTTGTATCTGGAGGACCAAAGGGAAAGCTGTGTGTAGATATTGCTCTGATCTTAATATAGATGTGAGGCAAAGCAGCAGCTGGGAGCCTTGTCACAACATTCTAGGTCGGCAACTCCAAGATATTTATATCAAAGTAGTTGGTAGCAATATAAATGCTCCCTGGCCTTGATACAAGAATTAAACCATCATAACAGATGCAACTTTGCAGAAAGGTGGTTATCAAGCCGCCTATAAACTTGAAGGGGAGTATCAGCTCAAAAGATACTTGTGTATTTCACTTCAACTGGTAAAGGATCTATAAAGATGTTTAAATGTTGATTTTTGGTAAATGTATTTCACAAAGCTACCATTTCATAAGGACAGTAAGGTTCATTAAATCACAATAGAAGATAAAATTTACAAATGAGATGACAGAACTATTTTAAAGACTTCTTTTTGGGTAAAGGCATTTTTCACTAACTATAAAATCCAGTAAGTCAAAAAGATAATTACACTATAGTTACTGTCAAAAGACTTTTAGACTGTAGTTTAAGTTCAAAAGGTTAAGGATTTAACAAAAAGATAACATAAGACTGTTAACTATGTATGAAGAGTATTTGATTAGATACAGAAAATATTAGTTAAGTATGGTTTTCTTCTTCTTGAAAACTAGCTTTACAAAATAATACCAAGTCCAATTAAATTTTGACCTACTTTAATTCTTCATCGATGGCACCATAAACTGGAACATCCAAAGTAAACCAGTTACTTTGGCCACCAAATTAGGTCACCATTATGTTTCTAAAATAATTTATCCAGGATACAATGGAGTAGCCTGTATTTAATTATTGTATATTATTTGTGCAAACTCACAGATTTTAAAAAATATTTCCTATATTTTTTCAAAGTTCTGTTTCCCAGGACTTTGATCATTAAATATGTCTACCTAGGGTTCCAAACACTAATGTTTCTTATGAGAACAGTAGGGTAAAACCATTCTTTTTAATGTGACAAGCGACTTCCTAAGAGATGATCCCAAACCTAGTATGTCAGGACAGGCTTAAAGGTACTATCTGAAGATCTGAGGGATGCCCAGAGGACTGACCTCAGACAAGGGATGTAACAAATTTTTATTTTTTAAGAGAGACACTGTGAGAAGGGAAAATGTGTTCTATACTTTAGTATATGTTCAAGAGCCCTTGCTCTCATAGCCAAATACATGAAAACAGTTTTCCTTAAAGAAATAGCGGTCTATGAGCCAAGGCAAGCATTGGCTAAATGATTGGTTAGCTTTTGTTTGGCTCTGAAGGTTTCCATGGAAACAGCCTGAGAGACAGAAAAGGCAGCATTATCACTTTATCTGTAATGCCATCTGATAAAACTGCACATTGATTCATTCATGCTATCCAGAGCAGACATATTACTTCTGATAAGCCTGGACAAAGAAAGTCCTGAGTTCTATCTGGTCACACGTTGAATTTCCTGTCTTCCTGTTTGAAACCTTAAATTAAAATCCTGATAAAACCTCCCCTGAACATTTCCCTCAGGAGCCTCTAGTTCAAGTAATGCTTCAATAATCAGAAGTCAAATGAAGAAATGTGAAGCCCCAAATGGAGCTCCACTGCCAAGTTCTTAAAATTATAGGGCACCAAGCTTCCTGTAGCTGAAAAAATTGTTCTGATGAGTATTTACAATTCCATTATATCATCTCTCAGCCAGGCAAGAAATGCCATTGTAAGTGTTTATTACACACAGTTGAACCACGTGGCATCTTCCATCATTTTTCTCCCTCTTCATGTCTAGATCATGTGTGTGTGTGTGTGTGTGTATTTTAGTGTGTGTATTTTAATATGTGTGACATACCCTCACAGTTATCTAATCTTATTTCATCAGGTAAGCGCTTCTCAGAAAGGCCACAAAAGCAGCCCTAGTTCAGAATTACGTATCTGAAATACACAAAAATAAAAACCTTAACAACAAAATATAAACAAAACAAACAAGATTAGGAAGCATTCAACTGTTAGCACCATATTTAAGACCACAGAGGGTGAGAGTGTTGACAGAGGTCTAAGGAGGAATCCAGCTCTGGGTTTTATCCTAGAATGGGATCCCAGACATAGAACCCACTTGTAGAGCCCAATACTTTAAAAAAGGAAAGCCTGAGAAATTCTATTAACAGAAATATCAAAATCCATGATTTACCAGAGACAGATGATTTAACATTGTTCTTATTCTAAAAGCATCAAAGACATTATTCCTTAGGAACAAATCGCTCGCTTCAGGAGATCAGTTGGGAAATCACTGCCAGCCTCACTGAACTAAATGTCTCAGTAAGTTAAAAAGACACGACATGCCCCCAAGAAGGACTAATTTACTCATGGGAAGTAGTTTACAAAAGAGCAGTTAGCTCCCTGATATCTGTATAACAATATAGACATGTGCTACATTGAAGAGATTCAACCTAGCATATATCATTGAACACTCCACAAGGCAAAGTATCGAAAAAACACTCATACTCCTGCACCTTATGACATTGGTGTAGAAATCTGGATCACAGACTAAAGTTTAAGCTTGATTCTTTCCAAATGAAGGGACCAAAAGTCTAGGGAAAGGTTTACTTGGAGATGTGCTGAAGATTTTGGTGGTTTAAGGTGATGAGTAAGATGTTATGGGGCTAGAAACCACTTTAGATCTCATCTAATGAAAATCCTGCATCTTACTGATGGGAAAACTGAGGCCTCAAGCTAAGTGTCCGACCGTACCAATGGAATATCTGTGACTAGAAGAGAAACCATGGGACTCTTAGTTCAGTACTTTTCCTATCATGTTTCTCTCTCAGGCTCCTTAAATCTTAACATGCATCATTTACTCAAGCTCAGGGAAATCGACTGAATAATATCAGATAGGAAAACCACTGCATTTTTACAAAGATTTTGGCAATTCACGTTCTCATGTGCTTAATTTTAACAAAGGGAAAACCCCAGACATCTTTTGGTAAGAATGTTGTTTCTTTCAAGAAACAGGTTCCTTTTCTGAGAGTTGTTTTTGTAGGTACTGGGATAGCCTACAGCTGACAGTTTTCATATGTCCCATCTTTGTAGTTAGAATTAGATTCGGCAGATCCTGTATCATCAGGTGGGCTGAAATGACTGCTGTCTTGAGAATCTGTGTCAATACTTTTGGTCTCTGACTGAAGGTGGACAGAAACCTGAACTGCTATCTCCTGGCCTTGTTCATTCAGAGAGCCATCATCTGAATCTCCTCCTGGTGAATTACTCCGTCCCATCTCTGGGTTAATGACATATATGCCACCTTGAGCATTCAAAGCAGGTCTCTCTTTAATTCTTTCTCCCATGTCATCAGGGTCATCCACTCGCACAGCCTCAAACATTTCCTCCACAAAAGCTCTACAGTTTAGGATGAGGGGTGGAAGAGGAACGCTTCTTGCCAGTTCTTCAATATAACGTGCAAACTCCATGGTCTTAAATTGTGTGACTTTGGCGAGCTCCAGAGTTTTGGCCGAAGTGATGATGGGGATGCGTTTTGCAATCTCAAAGGCCTTCTGAAGTTTCTCAGCCCCTTCAGTTCTAAAGAATTCATTGATGGCCTTCTCGGTCTTGCGAAGATGGCTGCTCATCATGCACAGCCGTGTGACATTCAAGATGAGAGTGATTGTAAAGGCGATCAGGCAAACAATCATGTAATACACACTCATGTCTCCTGAGGTGAAGATAACACGTAGGGTGACAGAGTAGGAGGCACGAGTTGGAGAGGTGACGAAACACGTATAGAGCCCACGGTCATCAAAGGCTACGTTGGTGATGTTTAGGAAGTTATCAGAAACCAACCATTTTCCACCTGATAATCCGACAAATGAAAAAAAAATTATAGCATAAAGAATATTATTACTAAATATGCCAGCTGACTCTTAAGGAAAGTACCTTAACTCATCTGTTAGATTCTCCTGTTCATTTCAATCATGTGAAAAAGGATAGATAGTGAGAATTTAATTAGCTTGGAACTTAAAAAGGAAATCAAGATCTTCCTTCCTGACAGACTAATAATTACCACAGTCTGTTTTTTACTGCCAAGCATAAAAAGCCTTTCAGTGAGACAGGTATGTCTACATAATGCCAAATGACTAATCTTAAAAAAAAAGTTTATATGTGTATGTGTGCTGACATCACAATCTCTATACATTTTCAGATACTAGAAAAATATGTCTCAGAAATATAAAACAATGGTTTAAAATAACGGTATTTTAAATTGTTATAATTTTTATTTTCCTTTTTTAACTGCTCACTTTCCATAGTGAACTTACATAACAAGAAAAAAAGTTCTTTTTTAAAAAAACCTAATAATTGAATATATTTGTTCAATTACTAACTGGCTAATCTCATATGCCTTGCACATATTGTTTTGTTACCAGTGGTTTGTTGATGATATCTTGATTTCTTGGCAAGAGTAATTGAAGCACAAGCCAAAAGATACATCTCACAAGTTATGATAAATAAACAACTTGGCAAAGAGAATAAAGTTGCCCTTAAGATGGCTATGCTTCTGTTTTAAACCTAAAACATGCTCCCCACTTCCATACGTGATGGTATCTTCATTCAGGGAACAAGTATACAAGTTTATGAAAAGCATAGTGACCACTCACCTTGATTCAACATTCTTCAATAACTTGGCTCTGCCTGCATAATTCTTACCTTTGTGGTAAATTCCCAGAGCACTCTGTGCTTTAGCTATGAAAGCCATTCAAAGATGGGATGGATGGGCTAACCTGGGCTGTGGGCGTGTGTTCCAGTGACTGGAGGTGGTATCTCAGGAAACGCTGAGTGACTGCTTGTTAAGTATCACCTAAATGCCCTATCTTTAAAATTTCTTTCATCCCTGAGATTCTACAGTTCTGGATTATGTTAGTAGCACATAAATTACTGGGCACTCAAGATTGTGCCCATTTTTTATCATCATCAAAACTTATTTAAATTCTATAGGTACACTTATTTTTAAGAGCCATCACTTCGTTAATGCAAAAAGGAGGAAAATATGTAGTTATGAATATAGCCATTATACCATAAGCTTCTCTTCTAACTTACAGCTATGAAAAGGATACCCTTTGAATCCAAGCTATGATGAACTACATAGACTCCATTCATCAGCCACTGCACTACAACCACAAACTCTCTAGCTCACTTGCTGATAATAGCTCAAGATTTATGAACCTTATACTAGACTGACATGCTCTTTAAACTCTTCTCACTTGAGATTCATAAAACTTAATACAATTTTCCAGAGCCGCTGCTGAAAGCATCAATGATAGATGTTAGCGGTTTTCAGAGTAAACGCGAAATAGGAAAATAAAACTGCCATTCCACTAGGCTGGTCTTGTCCTAACCTAAGGCTTTGTTTAATGCAGTTAGTCTAAAGTGATTACACTGATTGAATAATTCAAATCTCGGATGTGTTTGGTCAGGATATCCTAGAACCCAGAGGAGATAGGAATCTAGTTCAGTGGGTCCAAATATGGAACCCCAAATCATGTTGAAAATACACATTCCAGGTACCACTCTGGAGATTCCGATTCAATACGTTTGTATTTTTAACAAGCTCATTAAAAATACTCTGTTCTAACTCAAATTCTTCAATCCCCTGGTGACCAGTTACTCAGTCTGTAAATGGTCAAGATGTTTAGCATGTACTTCTGAAGGAAATAACACCTTTGTACTTTTCTATTTTCCACTCTAATATGAATAACCAATATTCTTTATATTTCAAGAGGTTACACTATCTTTCTAGCAAAAAAAGATAAGGTAGACTTTCCTGAAAGTAAAATTTGTGAGGATTTCAGAATTTGTTCTTCATCCCTTTGGCTTTTCATGGTGATTTCTTTTTGAGGTACATTACAACTCAAGTATGCATGAAAAAAACCTCTGTAACACAACACTGGTTAAAGAAATAGTAGTCTGGATTAGGATGTGTTCACAGATCCACAAATAGCAAAATTAAATAAAAATCTGTCAAAATGTAGACCTCGGTCACATTATCATTATATCTCTTTGATTTTTAAGACTGAAAAACAAAAAAATAAAAGAGAAACTTTCCTCTTTTCAAGTAAATTAAGGTATAGAATAGAAAAAATGAGCTGGAAGGGCTTACAGAGTTCCATAATGCCCTTCTAATGCTCAGAGATCTAACATCAAAATTTTATGCATAGATTTATACTCATTTTAATAAATGCCCCAGATTTCCTCTAACATTTATAGTAATTCATTTCAGAGCAAAAAATATTTTATTCATAACAAATTTTCTTAAGTCTAGCTAAGAGCTTTCTTGATGTTTTCATACAGGGCACCACACTGTACTATTTAGTAGCAGTCTAGGTGAATGATACCCCTGGAGTTGTGCAGTACACTACCTGCATAGCTGTATGAAACAACCCTGATTTAGTCTACATTCAGTGAAGAAGCAAACCAACTCATCAGGAGGAAAGAAAATATCTCACTGTCATGTAAACATTTTTTAAATGTATAACTATTCTTTTTTTCTTCTTCTGGTTAAATAATTATAATTACTTTGCTTTTTCTGACAGGTCTAATACTCCAGGCCTTTCAAAAGTTTTAAACTATTCACCCTGTCACCTCATCTTTGAGATTTTTTGATTAACTTAAAAACCAAGAAGACAGAACTAATAGGAAATGAGTAGCCTTGATTAATTACACCCTGACACAGTTACCTCTGCCTCTGCCATCCAGCTGCTGTCCTTTTGAGTTGTACCAATGGACATCTTCATAGTGACCAGCTGTGAGAAGACACTCCATTGAAACACTGGTTCCCTCTTTGGCTATGATGACATCATCACCTGAGTGGGAACTTGGTGAGAGTTCAAAGCTTGAGGGAAATGATGCATTGTGAGAACTATGATTTTCTCCCAGTGGGGCCATTTGGTTGAAGTCCACATCTTCCAAAACAAAAGCAGCTGGCACAATGACACTCACCACTAAAGTGAATAAGCAACAAGGAGGCTTCATGGGAAAATAGAAGGAAATCTTGTTTCAATTTAGAGAACTCAAAAGCTTCTATAAGAGCACAGTGGGTAGCTTATTGCTTGGTAGAGAAATTTTCCAAAAAAGTGGTTAGATCCAGGTGTATTCTATAGTCTTCAAGATTAAAAGATGTGAGTGGAGACAAACCTAAAAGAAAGCCAAATATAAAAACCAACTGAGACTTATAAAGGGGTGAAACTCTGTATGTTCCAGAAATGAACAGATATGAAATTGATTAGAATAATTGGTGTTGACATCAGAAAGTAATTAAAGAGAATACTACCTAAAAATCTCACATAGAGACAGTAAAAAAAAAAGCACTGAATTGGAAAATGGCCGACCTAGATTCTGGTCCTAGGTTTGCTACTAACTAGCTGTACGACCTTGGCAAGTAGCATTCTCTCTGGGCTTCTGTTTCCTCATGTGTCAAATGAGGGACTGGATGAGATAATCTCTAAGGACTCTTCCAGTTCTGAAATGCTATGATTCTATTTCACTGTGACAAATTCTATGCAACAGGGAGCCAATGAAGGCTAAAATATTTAGCTTAATGATCTTTTATTTCAACCTGCACCATTACCATCTGTTATTATATCAATAATGTAAATCAACTGGCACATCATAATCATAACCATGGAACTCAAAATTTGAGTAATTCAAGTACATAGATACATAAATAATGCAGGGACACTTAAGGTAGTTTTACTTAATATTCGAAAGAAAATTATACTTACTGCAGATACATAAATAAAGCTATCGACTTCTGAGGTTATAGACCCCCCTCTTGGGCAAGAATGTTAGACAAAAGAATTTTCCTTTAAGTTTCTTTAATACCAAGAGACAAAATACAGTACAGTTAACAGTTTGTAAGCATACCAAATCTCTTGCTCAAAGTCTGTAAAATTAGCTAAGGGAAGAATTAACATCTTAAATATCTAGTTGGTAGAAATGCAGATATAAAACTAGAGGGAAAGACTGTTAGACAAATTTTAAAAAAGAGGAAAATATCATGAATAAAAAGCAAAGTAACATCCCAGTCTAAGAGCCTATGTGTTTATGATCACCTTCCTGGTAATTTGATTTCCCCCTTAAAAGCCACTGACTCTCAAAGAAAAATTTCAACTTCTACATCTATAAAATATTAGATGAAACACCTAGCTTTATTCCTGTAAAGACCCAAGATAATTACTTTTGGAAATGACATTTACTCTCCTTTATACTTACATGAAGGCAGTGTGATCAGAGAACATAAAAAACGATGAATCATTGCATTTTGCCATTGAACTTCTCAAAGTCTGAATTACAATAAGATGTAAATGTCATTTAATTTTCATTAGCCCTTGAAAGGATAGTTGAATAGTGACAATAAATAATTTTCCAAATCTTTAAAATTTAAAGGTAGACTATTTAGAGTAAAACAAAAAACTTTAGACTTTGGCTATGCATGATAGATTGAACATGTGTTTATTCCCACTTCTTCATAAAATGACACTAAAGGAAACAAAGACTTGGGCATTGAAGAGGACTTTAGAAATGATCTAATCTATTCACTTCACAGTGACTTGCTCCTTAATGATTATGCTACAAGTTAGTAGTAGACCTGATTAGAACTTCGTCTATCTTTTTCAGGATAGGCTTATGGGCGGAAACAATGAAAGTAACATTTATTGAATGACTGCATTAAGTCAGACACTATGCTAGGGGCTTGACTTGTAAGCTCTCAAGTTTCACTATAAGATATACAATAATTAGTAGATATGATTTTGTCCTTTATTCTAGACTAGTGGTTCTCCATGGCAATAGGCTATGAGTGTGTTGAAAAAATGCCCCAGGCTTTCTTCAGGTCTTTTGGAAGGAGTTACTGTGGCTTCATCCAAGTCATTATTATCCAAACTTCATTCATTCCTTCTGCTGTCATGATTTTTTTCCTAGATCCATATGCCAAATTATCCTTTATGCCTTTTCTTTAAATCAACTCACTATTTTACTTTTATACATTTATTTTAAAAGGAAACTTTTGTCATTTTTGTGGATAAAAGTAACTGTACACATAAAGACAATGGAAACAAAGCAGTGTTACTAACTTCCAGAGATACTACCATCAGTTTAAGGCTCTGAGCTAGAGGCCTGTTCTCTTTGCAGGGAAAACAAAACAAAAAGCCCCCACACCTTCAGTTTATTCTAATATTGCCTTATTTCTTATCCTACCATCTCCTTCCTTCCCACCCTTCCCCACCACTAAGTTTTAGACTAGAAGTATACATTTTCATATTCAAGCACCACTACAGACACTGTCTCTGCCTTTACGAAGCTGTCTGGCAGAGGATATAGACGCTAACTAAAAATATACTCAATGCTACCCAAGGAAAAATACAGGATGCTACAGGACTCACCATGGGTAGCTAACCTTATTGCAGAAAGCCTCCCTGAGAAAGTGAGGTGTGTAGCAGGACCTGAAGAATAAACAGGAATCAAAAATGGAAGGGAAGTGTTCCAGATAGAGGGTCAGAGGAGAGTGAAAAAGCAGAGGGGTCACAGGTCAGGAGGTGTTCAAGAAAAACAGATACAAGTTGTGGTAATGAGAGGTGGTGGCCAGAGAATGCTGGGTCTGATTCCTGATTCTGGAAGGAATATACTGGGCCAACAGCAAAACTGGATATGGTCTCTGGGAATTTGGACGGTGAAGTGAGTGAAGTGAGTAAAGTGTAAGATGAAGAGGTCAAAGAATTGAGAGGCTCAGGAGTGGGATAGATCACCTGTGGGAATGGTCACGTCCCAGCCAGGATCAAAGCAATTACTTTAGAAGAAATGGGAAATAGAGGACATGGACTGCTCTGAGATTCAGAAGCTTCAGGAGGATGAACAGCCTCCACAGAGCGCTGCAGAGCAAACAGCTGTCCTTAGAAACACAAAGCTTGGCACAGCATTACTGCTGTGGAGCTCCTTCCTGCAGCTTCCCTGAGTCTCCTTTCAAGGTCTGGCTCTTCCTCCCACACGGATCCAGAGTATACCTAGATACAGGATAGCTTCTCCCAGACCCCCTAGAGCCTTCCCCACTTACACTACTTGTTTGGCTCTGGTATATGCTGCTCTGTACTGCTCTGCACTGCTCTGCAGTCTACTCCATCTCACCTATGAGCCCCTCAAGCACAGGGACTATATTTTTTATTGCGATACGTCACAAGTAGCACATGCTCAATAAATAATTTATTGATGGAGATTAGTTTAAATTTGATAAAGTGATGGATCTTTATAAACTGAATAATGTTATACAGCAGAGATCATGGTTATTCAAATTGACATATATTTATTAGCACCTATTATATTCTCTTAGACAAAAACAGCCAATGCTAACAATCTCAAAAGACCTTCAAGGTATGTACCTAAAGTAATTCATGACTTCTAACCCCTAAAGTCTCCCTTTACCATTTTGTACTAGAAGATAATGTGGGAATAAAAGATTACCAATTCCAGAGTTTCCAAACCAGGTTGAGTATCACAATCACCTAGAGAGCTTATTAAAAATATAGATTCCTGGGTCCAACCTCAGATCTAGTGAGTAAGAACCCCTGGGTTTGGGTCTTGGAATTTATGGCTTTTAATTAGCTCCCTGGGTGATTCTGAGACAGTGGGTCCATGGACTGGCATCTAAGGGCCACCAAGATAGTTCCTCATTTCCTCTATAACAACCCTGCTTAACAGTGCTCCAGACTGTCTGAACAATTCCCCTAAGAAAGAACTAATCACTCACATTCCATTCTGGATTTAGATTACTCTGGATCAGTGTAATTGAAGGTCTCTGATAAAGGCAGAGTAGCAGAGAGGTTCAGAGTACAGACCACGGTGCCAGATTTCCTGGATTTGAATCCTGGCTGTAACTCCAACCAGCCTTGCAACTTTTATAAATGACTTAATTTCTATGCCTCAGTCCCTCATCTTTAAATGGGGAAAATAACAGTACCTGTTCTCACAGGATTATTGCAAAGTCTGACAAGGTAGCATATATAAAACAGAGTCTGGAAACAGTAATCACTGAATAAGCTCTAGTAATTATTACTGTTGATGATTCTTTCAGACATTTTGATAAAATATATACCTGATAGTTAAACCATTATAAAACACTTTTACTCAGAATACCACGCAACCTTTAACACACTGACTGCCACACACTAGAAAAAAATTTTGTTCCCTGGGGCCATGGTGTTTTATTACGAAAATAGAATAAAAACTTTGAAAACAAAATGATCCTTTCTAATTTAATGAAAAATTTGTTATTGACTTCTATTCATTTAATCCATGTTTTTAGAATCAAATTGTCAGTACTAATTGTAACAATAAGAACATCAACAAGTAAGATTTTCATGAACCAGCTGCAGAGTTTTGCCCAAGTTTTGTCTCACAAGGCCCTGGGCTCAAAACTAGCATGAGTTAAATACAACTCACGTGGCAGTTAATGTGTTAAAAATCTTAGGGGAGGGGGGACACCATTATGCAATTTTAATCGTTAAAATTTCACATTTTCCTTTTTCTCATTGCAAATAAATATTCTGTAATAACGCAGATTGTACAGGCAGCGTAAATTGAGCTTGCATCCCAACTGTGATATGTTACATTGTTTTTGTGTGTCCTGAGTTTGTGGTAGAGAACCATTGTTGTGGTCTATTTAGCCTATGGTTCCCTTTACTGAGCCCTGTCTCTATTTTCTTGGGCCTAGAAGGAAGTCAATCCATTGGCTGACTAAGCTAATCAGAATCTTTAATCTTGGAATTTGGAATCGAGACACTTGTGGGTTAAGGCCATGTGAGGAAGAGTAGGCACACGGGGGTGGGGGTGGGGATGCTGAGGCAGCCAGGTTTGGGCCACATAAAAGGAGAAGCTCAGAGAAAGCACAAGAGGGATGGAGAGGGGAGGGTGGGAAAAGAGAGAGAGGGGAAGAGGCAGAAAAGCAGGGAAAGGAAAGAGAGACTTATACACGCTGCTGTGGCTCCTGACAGAATTCTACTTCCTGACTCCAATGTGACTTTGTTTTTTTTTTTTAAAGAAATACCTTTATTCAATTTTATCCAAAATTAAAACCATGAAAATGAACACTGAACATGCAAATAACGCAGCAAATAGGGAAATGGTTAGGCAAGAGAAAAAAGACTAAGTTCACAACAAGTGACTGAACTGTGGCTGTGGTTACCAAGCACCATCCTCACCATCGGTCTCTATTCTCCTCCTCACACGCTGGAGTGTGGCAAGCAAACTGCCCATGTGGCCAAGATCTGTGGTTCCTGTTCTGTACGGATACAGCCATTTGTCTCTACTAGAAGTTTAGAGAAACCTACAAGACATGGTCTAGAAAAACACCATGAACACCCTTAAATAGCTCTTAGGCCAAAGGTGGCATCATGAGTAGCCTGGCACATTTCATGCCAGGAGAAAAGCAGGTATCATCGTTGCCTTACATGTCTGGTCAATACTGGGCACTTTATACTCATACCATGGATATCCTGAACACAAAGGATTTCTGATCAGAGCTACTAAGAGATACAATCCATTTGTGATAAGAAGTTGTTGATCAGTCATGACAGAAAACACTGGCAAAGGTATGTGTTCAAGAAAGTGACAGAAGCAGAAAATAGAGTAAAGGGAACAAACCATCCTTGGGACGGGATATCCTTGACTTATTTCTTTATACTAAGTTTCCTTTTAGTTAAGTCAGTTTCAATGGGTTTCTGCTACTTGCAATACAAATTGCATCAACTATGACCATTCTGTTCATTCCAGCCTAATGACTTTAAAACAGCTAAGTCAAGGGTCCATCAATTGCAAGATGAAATAGCAGGTGCTGCAAGGGATGTTCGGTGACTTAGGACATTGTCTCAGATGTTCAGGAATTTACAAACTAGCTAGAGGCAGGGGCATAAACAGCTAATTATATACAAGGCGGTATGAGAAGTACTGAAGGGAAGTACAACTATGCTGTGAATACAAAAAAGAGAAATTTATGAATTTTAGAAATGCAATTCACTTGCAAGTTCGAGACTTCCCATAATAACATCATGCCTGCTATTCTCAGTGCAGCAGCTGACAATGGAAGCCAAAGAAAAAAGAGTTCGAAAGGGAAAATCAAAGTGCCACCTTGCTGCATACAGTTAAAAATGGCTGTATTACGCTTGTGGCTTAAGTTACTCAGTAGAATTTTCTATTACCTTTCTCTCACCATTAATAAGAATGTAACAGATAAATGTGATTCTCAAGTTTAATCCAACTCTGTTTTCATCTTTTAGGTATATAGAAAGTAAGCTTTGCTAGGATCGTGAATAATCAGAAATGTAAATGATTTTACCCTAGAAAATCATTCTGAATATTGACTATATTATTTTTAAAAAACGGAAAGAAAAGAGCCTATAGCTGTCATGCCTAACAGATTGTCCTGTTGCTGCTCCTGCCAACTTCTGAGAGAAGAAATATTTCCATTCTGTTTCAATTTTCAACATAAGTAAATAAGGAAGTAATATGGCTGATTTCCGTTGTGGTGGCTCAATATTAAGTTGGCTGAGGAAACTGCTGTTTGCAGAAATAATTCTGCACATAATAACACAAATGGGGAAGAGCACCGATGCCCAGATGGTATTTTTTTCACTCCAATTATATTGGAATATTAATGCTTCATTCTCCATAACTAAATGTGTTCTAGGTCAGTGGTCTCCAACGTTTTTGGCACCAGGGATTGGTTTCATGGAAGATAATTTTTCCATGGACTGGGAATCGGTGGGAGGCAGAGCTCAGGCGGTGATGCGAGCGATGGGGAGCGGCTGTAAATACAGACGAAGCTTCCTTTGTTCAACAGCTGCTCACCTCCTGCTGTGTGGCTGGGTTCCTAACAGGCCACGGACCAGTACCTATCTGTAGCCTGGGGGTTGGAGATCACAGTTCTAGGCTATATTTACAGCTCATTCACTCTTCTCTGCCTGCACTATCACACTTGGAAAATGGAGGAGTTCCTACACCTGGCACAGAAATTGACAAAGAGGCATTCTGAATTGGCAAGGGAGAGAAAAATCAAACGAAGAGCAGATTGTTAGCATTACTCTAGCCTTTGCAAAGAACAAACAAAGTTGTTCTGCTTATATTCAAGCATTATTATAGGGATCTGTAACATAAAAAAGATGGCAATATGCAAACAGAAATCACTATTTTGAGGGCCATTTACTTAAAAGCTTCTAATCAAATTAGCTCTTATGCCGTAGTAGTTTCTTGGAGCCATCACACACCTCATAACTGGCATTTGGTCAGCCTCAGCTCACACTTTAACATATTTTCTGGCATACTGAGAAACATCTTCTGTATTTATCTTTATTGGAGCTTTGCTTTAAACCCAGGATTATTTCAGTTATACCTGCAACTTTTATCCTTTTGCCATAAGCATTTGCTGAATAGCTATTGGATGCAAATCACAAAAACACTGATTAATCGGGTTTAGATTTATGATCTCCCCACCCCATTTTTTCCCTCTATAGTCTGAAACATCCCCCAGTATCTTAAACTCAGTATAACAAAAAAAGAACTCCTCACTCTCACCCACAGACCTACTTGCCCAGTATATGCATAGCTTGAATGATAGCCAGTTTTTCCAGTTTTGCAATATCAAAATTATAGGATTATCATGGTTTGGTGGTTAGGAGCATAGGCTCTGGAGGTAGAGTGCCTGATCCTACTCCTGGGTGAACCTGTAGGCTTGCCAAGCTTTAGTTTTCACATCTATTGGACAAGGTTATTAATAGTAACCACTTCACAGAGCAGTTGTAAGGGTCAGATGAACTAATGTGGGTAAATTATAAATACATGTTACTGTTATTATTATTCCACCATGTAGATGTTCTTCAATTAAGTCGTATTGTCCCTAGGTCACAGTCCTTTTATCTCATTTGGGTACCACGCTATCTTAATTTCTAAATGGGTATCCTTAACTCCAATCCTACCCCTTTGATATATCCAAACATTGCCCCTCTCAGAATTGGTCCTAAAGATAAATCCAAGCCAGTTAAGGTAGTTTTAAAATCTATTGGTGATTTTCCACTGCCCTTGAGATAAGCTTAAAATTCCAGGCTGGCATCCATAATTCTCCAAGAATAGATTCAGGTGGTAGAACAGAAGTCATAAGGAGGAGCCCAACGGTGTCTGTAGATATAATAATTGCTTGCTGAAGGGACGAATGGATTTAGAAGTCAAGTCTGGTTTTAGATGTACCTCTATCAATAATTAGCTATGATGTACTCTAGTGGTCTTAGTTTCCTCATTTGGAGGCTGATTATCATTATCATTCCTTTCTTTGCTTAAATCCTATAATCTTCCCACCTTTCATGCCACAGCACAAAGCCTCAATTATGCTTGTTTTACTGTCTATTCTCTCTAAATAACTTTTCGCCGTAAAGTTCTGGTTCTAGTTGTTCCTTCTGCTTAAAACTTTCTGCCTGTCCCCATCAAGATCTTTGAGTGGAAATTCTAACCTCTTTATAATATCCAACTCTAATTTCACCTTGTTCAGGAAGCTCTCTCACCTAAAGTCTCACCCCTAACTTCTTAATTTCAGATGAATTTCTCTTGCTGTGTCAGTACCCTAGCACGGCGGTCCTGTTCCCAACCTTTCTGGCACTATTTTCTGCAGGCGGTCGCGGCCAGTTGCGGGTGGCGGTGGCAGAGCTCAGGCAGTCAGGCAGTGATGCTGACGCTGAGGGAGCTATGGGGGAAGGTTTCCCTCTTCACCCACCGCGCACCTCCTGCTTTGCAGCCTAGTTTCATGGAAGACGCTTTTTCCTCGAACAGGGGTGGTGGGAGGGGAGGCAGAGCTCAAGTAGTGTGATTCAGTTTCTAACAGGACACGACCTGAACGGTGGTCCAGGGGTTGGGGACCGCAGCCTTAGCAGACTGAGAATACTCTATCGTAAGACTCAGTACAGTTTCCCTTTTACAAGTTAGCCATCAGTTCAAAGGACTGTAAATTTACGAATAACAGTCTAAAAACCTTCTCAGTTCTTGGCATAGAGACACTGCCTGTGGCAAGTGCTCAACACTTTGAGTTCAGACACTCATCAAGAAAGGTCTACTACAAAGTTCTTACTAATTTTCTAGAGTCTCAGGCTCTGGAAACTGTTAATGGAGAAATTGAAGATAAGGAAACACATCTATTTTGATTTTAGTAGGCAGAACACTCTAAAGTGGAGCATTTTAACTGGTCAAATTATACAGGTTTTCTCAAAATGTGATTTTTAGACCATTTTACATCAAATTAATCTGTGGTGCTTGTTAAAGAGGCAGATTCTGGCTCCACTCAGACTTACTGACTTGGCGTCTCTAGCGGGGAGGCCTGGACACCTACATTTTTGATGTGCATAATTTTACTGTTTCACAAATCAAGCCCGTATTTCTTGACTGTCATGACAGTATTGTAATTCGGTGATTCTAAAAGTGTGGTGCAGGGACTGCTGGGTGTCCCTGAGACTCTTCCAAAACTATTTTCTTAATAATACTAGGAAATTTGCCTTTTCCACTCTCATTCTCACACAATATGGTACAATTTTCTAAAGGCTACATGATGAGAATGATATTGTAAAGAATGCATGAGATATGAGAATCTAGCCGTTTTGTATTAAGCTAGACATTAAAGAGATTTGTAAAAATGTAAAACAATGTCATTCAATAATTTTTTATGTGTTTTGGAAAATATTCTTTATAGAAATGCTATTTATGTTAACACGATGAGTTTATTACTATTTTAAGATGAATTAATAAGTTCTTTGAAAATTCTGTTTTGATTTCTAAAATGGCAAATACTGACAGATATTACCACATAAACAAAAACTCTGAAGTCCTCAATAAGTCTTAAAAGTGTAAAAGGATTCTAAGACCAAGTGTGAGAACTGCTGCTATAATTACCAGCAGCATATTTAAATTAAGAAGATTAAAACACAGTTAACTGGCTTATCAAGATTCCATACTTAAGCCTCAAATTCTATGCATTTTCCATTACAACAGAAAATCACAGAAAATTATCCACTTTATACTTATACAGGTGTTTTTTGTTTTTTAAAATAGCATTTTTAACAAGCTCTCAGGTGATACCGATACACCTAAATTTAAAGAACCACCAACTCTAGCAAAGGAAAATATCTGAAAGATTATAGAAAGTGACAATTTTTATATCTGGACATTAAGATGGTAATTCTGAAGGCATTAAATGGAGTTGGAAGGCCTGGGTTCTTAAAGGGCCAACTCCCTTCACCTTTCTGGGATTCAGTTTTACAATAAGGTTGTCTTTAATGCCTTTCTGGCTCTGTCAGTTTGAGTTGCAGGCATGCCCACTGCTTAAAGGCAACAGAAAAGATGCATCTTTCTGATGAAGGATCAGAAGTAATCTTAAAGTCACAAACCAGAGCATGTCACTCATCTGCTTAGAAACCTTCAAACGTTTTCTACTGAGTTCCAAATAAAAATCAAACTCCTTGCCCTGACTCACAGGCCTTAAAAGATTTGGTGCTTAAGTACCTGGTTTCATCTCCTTGCATTTTCATCTTGCCTCTTTTGCTCCAGCCACGGTGGCGTTTTATCTTTTCATTGACCTTTCTAAGTTTCTTCCCACTATATTGCCTTTGCACTTGCTATTCTCTCTGCCTGGAATGCTCTACTCCAGATCTTCGTAAGGCTTATTAATCCCTCACTTCTTTTCCCCACATTATCCTGTCCAAATTTCTTTAAAGCACTTACTATCATCTTAGATAATATTGTTTGTTTACTCGTTTATAGTCTGCTTCGCCCACTAGAATGTCAGCTACTTGAGAGCAGGTCCCTTGTCTGCTCATTCACAGATGTGTCTCTGGCGCCCACGGTAGTGCCTGGCAGGTATTTGGCACTCAGTAAATGTTCGAGTTTCGCGAAGTCCTGTACCCCGGCCAGGCCTTCAAAAGGATGGCGAATATTCTAGCCTCCTTCACGTCCGACCGCGACCCACGCCTCGGGCCCCCCAACGCCCCTCGCTGCGAACCCAACCAAACCCTCACTCACCAGACTGGCATCCACCTCCTTCCGGCTCGAGTTACTGATTGACCCGGAAGTTTTCTCAGGCAGGCGAGCCCGCCTCTGCGCAGAAGGAGCACTTCCGGGGCAATAGGAGCGACGAGTCGGAGGCTGTGGCTGTGGTGAGGGTGGCGGCTGGCTAGGTGCGGGGCTTCCTGGGACAAGGCAGGCGGGGTGCTAGGCCTGTCCAGCAACGGAGGTCATCTGGAAGTGGGAGGAGGTGGCCTGACAGGAGGCGGCGGACGCCTCATGACAGGTTGCCAGGGCAGTGAAAGCGCTTTGGTTATTGAAGCGCTCCGTTTGTGTGAGGAATTCGCGTTGTTAGCGTCAGAGAACTTAGGAGCACTTGATTTACACCCGATCTCCGGTTTGGGACCTGTTTTTGGATACGGGAAGACGTTAGGGCCAAGTTTGTTCGCTTAGAGACAGCATATTAATAAGGATCGTAAGGATACAAACCACCAGCATCACAAATACTAATAGCAGATGTTAACCATTGAGCGGTTACGTGCTGATCCCTGTTGCACGCCCCTCACATATGTCGCGTTATTGAATCTTTATAGGAGCCCATAGCCCCGTTTGACAGATGAACAAACTGAAACGCGATGGGCTAACTGACCTTCCCCCAAGCTCGCTGCAGGACAGAAAGAAGGTCTGACTCCAGAGCTCCTGCTCTTAGCTACTAATCTGTACCGCTCTCCAATTTAGTAAATGAGGGGAAGTATTTATATGTGTGTTAAGTGTATGCATTTTTATTTCTTAAAAATATGGCTCAGCCATTTAGTTTTACTTTTAACGGTCCAGTTATTGGAGTCTTTCTGTTCCAATTATGAAAATACCACGCGCTACAGAATAGCTGGAAAACTTACAGAAACATTAAATAGCGCAATTCCACGTACCTGGTATTTATTCCTCTCCTGCGCTTTCTTTTGCTTTCCTGCTAGATTATGAATCCATTGAGAACAGGGATGGTACAGCCATTCTAATAACGATAGTGGGTAGTAATGATAATATAAACAGCCATTGCCACAAAAAATTCTCTTCCAGCTTAGCTCAAATGTCTAACGGATTTTAGATGCTCATTAAATCTTTGAATCTTTGTTTCATTTGTTGCACAAATGAGATAACTAGTGTTTAATATTTTAAACACTAGTTTTAAATATTCATCGCTAATATGTTCTTCCAGTCTTTTATAGAATTATATAAAATATGAATTATATTTATGTAACATGTATTTAATATATACTACAAATAGTATGCTATATATAATATTTGTGATGGTGGTGATGATGATGCTGTGTTATAACTTAGAGAGAGCATAAGGAAAAGATAGTGCAAAAATATTTCTTCATATACACAAACATTAATTGAACTTTGTACAAGAACTGTCTAGTCTTTCCTAATAGGCCCTTGGAATGAGTGGGGCAGAAATTGTGTCTTAACATTAGTTGTCTATCTCCAGAAGTATTAGGTACCTTCGTGTACATAGTAGGTACTCAAACAGTGTTTGCAAGTGTGTAAATAAATACTTCTGAGTTGGTTTGTATGACAGTGGGTGGTTGTATGAGGATTTTTTTCTCTCTGTGTTTTGGGAATGTATAATGTTTGTATATCATACACCCATATGCTCTTAATCTACCTTCCTTGCCTCAGGCCTCCCCATCATTCTTCTCTCTGCCATATTAACTACTGGTAACTGTCCATATTCTATACTGTCACACCTCAGGCCTTTGAGTTTTCCCATGTATTGTTTCCATACTCTTAAATTCTCTCATTGGCATCTTTATCTGTCAAAATCCTAAGCACCTTTTAAGGCAGGTGTTGCAAACTCAAATGGCTACAGGGGTTAATCAGGTAACATAAATGAGTGAAGTGGATTTGGGTGGAGATTTAACAGAATTGGAGAGCACTTCCTCTTCTAAAAGGGCCCAGTAATTATTTGTCATGAACTAGTTGTTACCAAGTTGAATGTGGGCCCAGCATTATCAGATCTTTCAATTTTTACAAGACAGAAGTTAGAAAACTAGAGTTTTATATGAAGTCTGATTTTTAAATGTCGGCAATTAATTAAAAAAAATCTTAAACACTGTGCAGGCCAAATAAAAACATGTAGGTGGGATTTGGCACCCAAATTCCCAGTTTGTGACCCCTCCTGTAGGCTTATTTCAAATACTTTGTTCATGAATTATATTCTCTGATGATTCTAATGGACTTCTTCTTTTCCGTTGTTTTAGCATTTTGTGTGTACTTCAATTATAGTGCTGCATCCAGTCAACCTTAGTGGTTAATATGTCTCTTTTTTCTAATATATTATAAACATTTTGATGGTGTGGTTTAGGTCTAACTGTGCTCTTAGTTCATATTAGTATAAAAATGTGTTTATACATACCTAAGATATGTGTGTGTGTGTGTGAAGCACATTTATTTCTTCCCTAATGATAATTTGGTTATCCTGGAAACTAGTATCTGTTTTTTGCAGAAACACCAATTGTATCTTGATTTTAATTGCCAAAGAGCTCTACTTCAGAAGGAATTAAATGGGGTTACATTGGTATTCAAAAGTTGATCTGACATAAATCCTGATGTCTTAAATTTCATAATGTCTCTGGAAAAATTGAGTTAGGAATGATTAATAACTAATACATTTTTAAGGACAATCAATAAAGGCAAAGATTGATAAATTAGACCTCATTGAAATGAAAAACTTTTGCTTTGTGAAAGATTCTATGAAGACAATTAAAAGATAAGCTATAGACTAGGATAAAATATTTGCAAACCACATATTCCACAGAGGACTTGAATCTATAATAGGATATATAAAGAGAGGCAGGCGCGGTGGTGTGTGCCTTTAGTCTCAGCTACTCGGGAGGCTGAGGTGGGAGAATTGCTTGAGCCCAGGTATTTGAGTCTGTACATGAACTATGATTGCCCTCATGACTAGTCACTGCACTCCAGTCTGGGTAACATAGCTAGAACCCATCTCAATAGATAAAGACTTCTCAAAACTCGACAGTAAAAAAAAAAATCTCATTAGAAAATGGACAAAAGATACAAAGATATTTCACTGAAGAAAATATACAGATGGCAAAAAGCATGTGAAAAGATGTTCAACATCATTAGCTGTTAGAGAAATGCAACTTAAAGCCACATTGAGATTCTACCATGCTGCTATCAGAATGATGCAGAAAAAACAGTGACAACACCAAATGCTGGTGAGAATGCAGAGAAACTTGATCACTCATACATTGCTGGTGGGAATGTAAAATGGTATAGCTACTCTGGAAAAGAGTATGGCAGTTTCTTATGAAACTGAACATGTACTTACCTATGACCCAGTGATTATACTCTTGGTCATTTATTCCAGAGAAATGAAAACTTATGTTCCCACAAAAACCTGTATTTGAACTTTCATGGTAGTTATATTCAGTCTCAAACTGGAAACAGCCCAGATATCCTTCAGTGGGTAAATAGATAAACAAAATTTTCATATATGCATACCATGGAATGTTTCTCAGAAATAAAAAGGAAGGAACTATTGATGCACACAACTTAAATGGATCTCAGGGGACTTATGCTGAGTTAAAAAAGTCAATCTCAAAAGGTAACATACCATGTCATTCCATTTATATAATAGCGGCTATGGCTAAAGGAAAGCACGAAATCCTTGTGATTGAACTGTTCTGTATATTGGTTGCAGTGATGGTCACACAAATCTATACATGTGATAAAATTTTATAGGACTAGATACACACAAATGAGTGCATGTAACACTATTGAAATCTTAATAAGATTGGTGGCTTGCATCAATGTCAGTTTCCTGGTTGTGATATTTTACTACAGTTATGCAAGTTGTTACCATTGGGAGAAACTGGTGAAAGTGTATGGGATCTCTGTATTATTCTTTATACTTGCGTGTGACTCTATGATAATCCCAAAGTAAAAAATGTAAATGATTTATACCAAAAGTCTACATAAATAATTTTTTTCTTGGGCTTTTATTTTACCAGGCAATGTTCTAATCATGTCGAATAAAGATGATACTGAGACTCCAGTGCTAACTGAAGCAGTGCCCATCCGTGAAGATGGAAACTGTGAGCCAGCCAAGAATTCTGAGTCTGTTGACCAAAATGCCAAGCCAGAGAGTAAATCAGAACCTGTAGCTTCCACTCGGAAAAGACCAGAGGCCAAACCTTCCAGTGACCTTGAGACCTCAGAAGTTCTCCCTGTTCAGGTATCACAGGCTGCAGGCAAAGAACAATATCTATTAAAATATTGGGATTCAAAAATATTAGTGTTAAAATGAATTTGGAATTAATATTAACTTAGGATTGCAACTTATTTTTTTCTTTTTACAACAATAAAATACAATTTTCTCAGTTTTATAAATGCCTTTATGAGTAATTTGAGACTTTGCTATATGGTGCTTTCAAGATGATAACATGTATCTTCAGTCAGGCAATAAATTAAGCAAATAATATGTATTTGTTTACCCATACTTTGGGCTAATAATTGGATACCGTATCTATACATTCTGATTCTCCTCTAATTTTTCCATTTTCTTTTGTGTTTCTGCTTACTGGGAAATTAGGAGACTATTTCCAAAGATGTACCCCAGACGGGATGGGGCTATTGGGGCAGTTGGGGCAAGTCCTTACTGTCCTCAGCCTCAGCTACAGTAGCCACAGTCGGTAAGATCATCAGTCATTTAGTTACGTTTTGTGTGTATTTTGCTACAGATATGTGTTACAAATGACATTGTTAATAATTCTTCCTTCTGTGTTTATTCAGAGGATTTATAGTTCGAGGGTGCGTTAGGAAGGATAAGGTGATGTATATACTTCCACTAGAGTTTGCAGCAGTTTTTCATTAGAAGATTGAGGTCTAAGAATTACCAGTGTAAACCTATTCTTTGGTGATGATGAATCAATTTTTTTTTTTCTAAATAAGGGGATAGTCCCAAGGATTAGTTATGTATTGTCAAAATAACATGTCTTCTGGCCATAAATGCTTTAAAATATCTGCAAGTTTGATTTTTGGTTTGTTTCTTCAGTTTGATGACTAATAGCAGAAAAGGTTATCATTTTTCTTATTACAGGGCAAGGTATTTCAACTGTCATTGAGAAGGCAGAAACTTCCCTTGGTATCCCTAGTCCCAGCGAAATTTCTACTGAAAAGTATGCAGCAGGTCAGTATATGGAAACATCAAGATCTAGAATTATGGATTGAAATGGAACAGTTGAGCTCATTTGTCAGTAGTTATTTATCAAATATCTGATACTCAGGGCTTCCTGGGACTGTGATGAGAAAGAACATTTGAAATCTTCAGCTGCTAGTTGGAAGTCTGTGTCCTTTAACCACTCATGTGTCTCTTCACTTCACTTTCCATATCTATATGGGATAATGTTTTATATCTTGAATAAGGCCATGAATATAGAATGTATTGTAAAAATTGCTTAGCATTTTGTTCGGCATAATTGAGTAAGAGACTAATAAATTAACTGAATTTGAATCTCCAGTGGCACAAAAAATATTTTAATGTGTTAGCTTTGGGGGTGTATTTTTTTGTGTTCACGTTTTTATGAAGGTATTCTGAAGGCTTGTCTTGATCAAACAGAACCTACTCTCATGTAAACCGTAACGGCTAGGATTATAACCAGAGATCAAGAGGAGTTGGGATCGGAAAATAGAAAGCTTTTCAGGTCCTGGTTTGCTTTCTCCCTCTCTCAGGGGCTTTACTGTCTCTCACTCTTTGCTGAGCTGTATCATTCTTGTTTTCTCGAAGCTGACTGACTGTCTCTGCTTATCTTCCCCAGCTCCAGCTTTGTAAGTACCCATCAGAGACTAACAGGCATCAGTTATTTCCACTTCTGAATTCCTAGGAGGGAGAATTAGGTTGACATGGGTCCATGGGTCAATTATGGCCAGGAGTCAAGATCACGTTATTTAAACAAGGCTGCAAAGGACACGTATGTGAATTGGGGGCATTGTTCTTGGTGATGCCTACATCAGTTAGACTACTTTGACTGCAAATTATAGAATATATGACTAAAAGTGAATTTATTTTTCTCACTTAAAAACACTAGAAGTAGGCTGTTCCAGAGTTAGTTTAGTGGCTCAATGATGTCTGGGTTCTGGGTTGGCTTCTCTGCAGTTTTCTTTGTTGGTTTCTTTCTGGTTGCCAGATAATACTGCAGGTCCAAGTATCCTCAAAGTCAGGAATTAAGTAGTTGGGGAAGTATCATTTCTCCTCATGCATCTCTCTTTAAAGAGAGAAAAGTTTTTTTCCAGCAGTCCCCAGCATTTTTTCTTCTCTAGCTGCTACATCATTAACAGGATCTCATGTTCTTGATGTAGCAGCTAGAGATGCTGGGAGAGTGTGTTTTGGGCATCAGAAACTTCCAGATCAGGAAATGGGTTTAGCAGGCAAAAAAAAGGGGGATTAGAAGAGGCTTTGAATACATAAACAACATCTTCATAACACCTGAAAAATGTCTACCACACAGGGCCATGTTTTAAGAAGGGCATTGAAAAACTGCAGTAATCCTGAAAAGAGTGAGCTAGATAGTGAAATATCTAGAACTAAAGTCTTATAAGAGAAAATTGAAGCCATCATGGATGTTGAATCTGGAAATCTGGGGAAGGGAGATTGGGAGAATATACTGGTTCTTATAACTCTGAAGACTAGCATGGAGAAGAGGACTTAGGTTTATTATTTGTGACTCATGGGGAAAGAACTAGTACCACTCAGTGGAAGTTATATGGACTTAGATCTTAGTTTAATGAAGAGTTTAACAATGAGAACTTTCCAGAATTAGAATGGACTGACTTTTGATAATAAGCCCCTCCCATCTTCTAAAGTTCCTGAGGTGGGGGGGGTTAATTCCTCTGTCAAGGATGTGTCTTGGAGATGTGTCTTATAACCAAGAAGTGTCTTGTCAGAATTTCGAGGTAAGCAGAGGCCCCTGAAGGAAATCATTCGATCATCTTCTAAGGATTTTGTTATCCTCCTTTAACAGGTGTTATCTTCTGCCTTCCTTTTGTTGACAGGTAGTTAAGGTATATGTAGCTTAGATTGATCCTTGTAAGCGTTGTTTTTAAGCTTGTTCAGGGTGAATGTATCAGGGTTGGGGAACCTGCGGCCTTCTGATTTCAAGATTGTTCTTTTTTAAGTACCAAAGGAGGCAAGAAAAGCTTCATCTTTCTCTGCTGCACCCATTTTAATAAGAGAATTTGTTCTGTAAAATTTGGATTCACTCAAAAGGCCACACCTAAGGACCTAGAAGGCCACATGTGGCCTTAAGGCCGCAGGTTCCCCACTCCAGCGTGGTAAGTACTAGTTTATCTCTACTGCTAAGGCCTGACTCTTCTCAGGTTTCTACCTAATTTCCAGGTGTTTAATTAAGTTCCTCTGCTTTGGTTGAAAGTCAAATGTCTTTCAACCTAAGGTGAGCTCTGGGGATTGTTAAGCTTATGGATCCATGGTAGTTCTTTGCCCACACTTGTGAAGTCTCTGAGTGCCTGAGCGGAGCTGTATTTAGGAAAAGACAAAAGGGCACACTTGTGTAAGTTCCTAGAACTTTTTAACCTATGTAACTTTAGCCTCTCCAGTTTTCTGACCTGCAAATTCTAGCTGGACTCCAGTCTCTGTTTCTCCCACTCATTGTGGCTGCTGTGCTCTGCTTGGGTTTCCCCTCCCTGTGTCATGGTCTAGAAACCTCTTCTAGACACAGTGCTAAGCCAGTTGTAGGGTTCACTTTGTTTTTCTTCTCGTGTGGACCAAAGTCTTGTACTGCCTGTTGTCTGATGTCTGAAGACAGTTGTTTCTTACATATTGTCCAGTTTTTTAGTTGGGGTGGTAGGACAGCAAGTCCAATACCAGTTAATCTATAATGGCTAGAAGCAGAAGTCCTCCCTATAATAGAGTATTCGATATAATATAGTTAGATTATTTGGTATAATAGTTGTTCTCCTATGAGATATTTTTAAAGTTAATAGAATAAATTATTTTTGAAACATACCCATATTTGTAATGTGTGTTTGCTTGATTTCTGCTAATAAGCATAATTTTCTAGGATAAAATTTAAAATAGACTGGATTTTTTTTTTCTTTTCCCCCCTGAGATAGAGGTCTTGCTCTATTGCTTAGGCTGGAGCGCAGTAGCCCCATAATAGCCCACTGTAATCTTAAATTCTGGGCTCAAGTGATCCTCCTGCTTCAGCCTGCTGAGTAGCTGGGAGTACAGGCATGAGCCACCACAACCAGATAATTTTTTTTTTTTTAATAATTTTTGTAGAGACAGGATCTCACTATGTTGCCCAGACTGGTCTGGAACTCCTGTCCTCAAGTGATCCTCCTGTCTCAGCTTCCCTAAGTGCTGGGATTACAAGCATGAACCATGGTGTGTGGCCTGGTAGATTTTAACTGGATTTTAGACTGGATTTTAAGAAATTAGTTTATTGAGTTATAATTTTAACACAGTAAAATTTACTCTTTTTAGATGTACAGTTTTACGTGTTTTGACAAATGTGTACAGTTCTTTTTTTTCTTTTTTATTTTTTTAGAGACGGTATTTTTCTGTCGCTCATCTGTTTATGCTGTATAATCATAGTGCATTATGATTATGCAGGTACAGAATATTTCCTACATGTATCTAGACAACTGAGATATATGAGTATTTTTATTACCCCAACAAAGTTCCCTTAGGCCCCTTTTTGGTCATTCCATTCTACCTACTCTCTGCTCTTGTCAATCACTGATTTGTTTTCTGACCTTATGGTTTTACCTTGTCCAGAAGATCATACAGTATATAGTCTGTTGTATAAATCAGTAGTTTATTCAAAAGACTGAATTTTGCTTTTAAAATGATATGAGAAAGAAAAAAAAGCTGCCTATCTTAGCTTTCATTTTAAAATAAGCAAATGGTTTAAAATAATAAAAAAAGGGGGCTAAGGCCTTGTGTTTAGGAAGCTGGATCTAATTTTTAAAAATTCACATAGGCTGGGCACGGTGGCTCACGCCTGTAATCCTAGCACTCTGGGAGGTTGAGGTGGGTGGATTGCTCAAGGTCAGGAGTTCCAGACCAGCCTGAGCAAGAGCGAGACCCCGTCTCTACTAAAAATAGAAAGAAATGATCTGGACAACTAAAAATATATATATATATATATAGAAAACATTAGCCGGGCATGGTGGCACATGTCTGTAGTCCCAGCTACTCGGGAGGCTGAGGCAGAAGGATTGCTTGAGCCCAAGAGTCTGAGGTATGCTGTGAGCTAGGCTGATGCCATGGCACTCACTCTAGCCCGGGCAACAAAGCAAGACTCTGTCTCAAAAGAAAAAAAAAAAATTCACATAGATGCTAATAAAGCAAAACAATTAATGAACCTTTCCTTCATGTTCATATATCCCTTCCCTCTTGTAGGAGAGATAAATGCCAAAGAAAATGAAAACTCCTCCCCCATGGCTGGGCCATTTGGTGTATTCTCGACCATCTCTACTGCAGTTCAGAGTACAGTGAGTAAAAAATGCAAGGTGGCCTGCTCCTTCCATTATTATAATGGGTTTGTGTATCTTTCTCCCTCTTTTCTTTGAAGGGTCATGGGAACTGATTACTCTTAAGGAAACTCTGATCACTGAAGATCAATCACTTTGATCTTAGGGATAGAGTGAGAGCTGCTTGTAAACTTTCTTTAAAGCAATAAGGAATAGAATAGATGTGAAGAGTTATAGGGAGGCAATGTACATATGGACTAGGAATTCTTTGTTTGATGGCTCTAGAAAATGTCTCTGCTTTGCAAAAATATTTTTCTCATAATTGTATCTTTTAGGCAAAGTGGAAATGTGATCTTTGTCATAGATACTTGTGAAACTATAGATGATCAGAAATATTCTTAAAAGGATTATAGGAAGCTTAATATCTTTCCTAATGAGGATAGATAGCTGATACTTTTTTATTTTAAATTTTTATTAAAATATAACATCCATACATAAAAAATGAAATCATAAGTGTCCAGTTTGAATTTTTATAGTATGAACATACCTAGACTGAGAAACATTACAGTACATCAGATGCCCCCCCACTTGTGTCCTCTCCCAGTTTTCTGTGCCTCTCTCTCTCCCCCACTGAGATTATCACAATTCTGACTTCTACGATCATAGATTAATTTTACCTGATTTTAAGCTGTGTATAAATGGACTTATACAGTATGTACTCTTTTGTATCTGGCTTCTTTCCCACAATATTATGTTTGTGCAGTTTATCCGTGGTGCAGTTTGTACGATAGATTCCATTTTCTTTGCTGTATTTCATTGTGAGGCTATGTCACATTTTATTTATTCATTCCACAGTTGGTGAGCATTGGGGATAGTTTCCAGTTTATAGCTGTTACAAATAGTGCTGCTATGAACATTTTTGTACATGTTTTCTGATGAACCTCTGTATACCTCATTTCATGATGAACCATCATGAAATGATGAACCTCATTTCTGTTGGACATACAACCATTAGTGGAATTGCTGTGTCATGCGGCTGTAATAGGTATTGACAGTTTTCCAAAGTGGTTATACCTATTTACATTCCCACAAGTATATGGTAGTTTCAGTTATTCCACATTCTTGCCAATCCTTGGTTTTGTTAGCTTAGCCACTACTTTTATGTAATAAAAACATGCAGATATGTTTTCTCAATATCATTGTAATGAGGTTGCATCTGTTTTCCAGGGAAAAAGTGTTATCAGTGGGGGTTTGGATGCCCTCGAGTTCATTGGGAAGAAGACAATGGATGTAATAGCAGAAGGGGATCCTGGATTTAAAAGAACAAAAGGTCTGATGAACCGGAATTCTACATTGTCTCAGGTACTGATTGTTTTACCTGTTTACTTCCTGTTTCTGTTCTGATTGTATTTTTGCCTGTGTTAACTTGGGACATTGTTAGTGTTTCTTTTTAAAGAATTTTCAGTGATTTTTTTATTTTATTTTTTTTATTAAAGCTTTTTTTGGGGGTTGGGAGCAGTATGGTGAGAGCACTAATGCTTAGAAAAAATGCCGAGCTCTTTTTTTCTTCCTCTTTTCATTCGGCAGCATCCTCCTGTCAGTACAGGGCAAAATACTAAACCCTGTCAGAATTATTTATTAGATTAATGTTTAAACCACTTTCAGAGAAATACATGGTTCCTTGAGTGTTACTTACACTGGCTAGGATCAAATTATGTGTGATCATTTTTTCCCTGCGGCTCCTGAGCCTATCAGATTTGAATTGCAATGCCAGGAATGAAAGGGTAGTTCTCTGTAACGTAACCTGTCTCAGCTTTGCTTTCTTCAACTCTCAAAACTCACCCTTGAGCTCTCATTATTAGCTGCAGTATAATGCCTCCATCTCTTTTTAGGTTTTACGAGAGGCGAAGGAGAAAGAAGAGTTATGGACCTCCGATGAGGTTACCATGGAAACAGAGAAGAAAACTCATTATGGGCTACTCTTTGATGAATTTCAAGGCCTTTCACATCTAGAAGCTCTGGAGATGCTTTCCCGAGAAAGTGAAATAAAGGTAATCCCAAACCAAAATATCAACTGGGAAAAGTCTTCAAGCAAAAGAATGCTGCATAATTTCTTTTCTCTTTGTACAGTTGGGAGATGAAATGTATTTCAGATAGAGCCTCCACAGACTCTCTGGAAACACTACTCTGAAACAAAAAAACTAATGTTTGATTAAACTAATTGCAGAAAATAGAATAGCCAAATGTTATTTCTTTCAATTTAAACAAAAAAGTACAGATTAACAAAGAGGTCTTAATAGCACATCTGTTATTTTTCTTCACCTTGGTCTTTTTTTTTTTTTTAAATTTCTTTGGCTTAAGCTGCCAAGAAATCTGTTGACCTAAGCTGCCAATTTGTATACAGTTACCTGTTAGCTTTTAATCGACTCAAGATTATTTCATTTTTCCTGATTTCTAAGGCATTGTTAAGCTCTAGTGATTTCCAGACATTTCTGGCTTGTATTATTTTTGGAAGTACAAATTCTCCCTACCTTTCTCTAATAACTAGCCTCTTATGTTAAGGCCATAAGGAATAGCTAACCAGCTGGTGAGCTCATAATTTTGACTTCAATTTGATCTATAGTCTCTTTTCCATTTGAGAATGTTTTTCTTGTTTTTCATGCTCCCACAACTTTTTTATTAATGTCTTATATCCATTCAGGTGAAATCTATCCTTAATTCTCTGAGCGGAGAAGAATTAGAGACTCTAAAACTTGAATTACAGCAACTCAAAGAAGCATTTTCCCTAGCAGAGTTTTGTGAAGAAGAGGAAGAAGAGAAAAAAGGTAGTATGAAGATTTAGTATCTGAGTGGAGGGGATACAGTGTTTTTATGTAGTGCATTGCCCTTGAAATAAATTTGCTGTCTAATTGCACTAGCCTTATTTTCCTTTTTTCAGTGAGAATTTCTATGTCAAGTTCTCTGCATCCTTGCCCCTGACTAGGCATTGATGGGGGCAGTCAGCCTTATGCCTATGCCTCCTCACCTCCTCCTGGCCAAACTCTTTGTGGCTTCTCCAAGTCTTATCTTGCAACTCAAATCTCTGCCTATTATTGCAGTTAGAGAGCTGTTCTTGTCAAATTCTTGGCTCAGTTTCACGGGTCATCTTTATAAGCTTTTATATTCCTAGATACTTCACCCATGCTTCTCTGACTCCTGTGACTCCTGACTCCATCTTGAATTGAGGCATACAGAGTGGCAGTTATCCAAAATGTGGGTGATAGTTTGTCTTTTTCATTTTCAAAAGTTCTTTTATCCCATATTTTAATATCTGCATCCCTCAGAAAATGTAAATGTAGAAACTATTTTTGCAAAGTTATCAGGAAATGAAGTGGCTTACATATAAAGTTATAATTTTTGGGCAACTGAATCTTAAGCTCTAAAGGTTGTTTTGTTTTAACATTTTGGTTGGAAACATTTCTAAGATACATTATACACTAACTGAATTTTTAAAAAGTAGAATCTAACAAATACAGTTTTTCCTCTTCCTGATGAAACAATCAATTACAAGCATTAAAAGCAAATAGAAAAATTCCCTCAGGTTCCATCAAGACGTAGGGCCAATCACTCATGTGGTAGATTAAATCAGTGGTCAACAAAGTGTGGTCTGCAGATCCTTGAGTCCCCAAGACCCTATCAGGGAGTTTGTGAGTCAAAACTCTACATAATATTACCAAGATATTATGTACTTTAAAAAAGTTATTTAAATGATTATGATTTTTTTTACTGTTTGGTATTTGTACCAATTTCATTTAACCTTGTCCTTGATGAAGCAGTAAAAATTACTAATTTTATTACTTCTTGACCCTTGAGTACACATCTTTTAACTATTCTGTGTGTACATGCTTAAGTATGATGGCTCAAGGAAAAACACTTGTCTTATTTGAGTTGTGAGTTGAACTACTTTTTTCGTAGAACACCGTTTTCACTTTAAAGGATAATAGTTACATAGACTATTCAGAATAGGATATCTGATACACATTTTGTTGAAAATGAATAAAGTGAGCTTTTACTTCCAGGAAAGCAACCGAGTGTATTTGTGACTTATGATACAAATTAAAACTAAGTGAAAGTTAGAATTTATAAAACATATTTGCTACTGTGGTGAGCTCTACAGCTTCCCAGGGCTTACAGACTCTTAATGAAATCAGTGGTGGTAGTAACAAATACAATCATTTTTGGATATTTTACAATGAAATATGTCAGCGTTTAGAAGATCTGTTTAACTCAGAGAACCAGTATTTTCCAAATGACTAATGCATGATGTTATCAAATCATGCATGAGTAAAAGATAGACTAATGAATTTTAATTTAATGTAACCAAATACAAAATTTTATGATATGGTTTCAGGTTCATTGCAACTAACTTTTAAGAAATGGCCCCTTGTTGAGTTTTGGCATAGTATTAAACAATATCTACAATTATCCAAAAAGACCATTAAAATACTTCTTCCCTTTCCAGCTGTGTATCTTTGTAAGATTGGGTTTTCTTCATATACTTAAAACAATGTATCACAAAGGACTGAATGTAAAAGTAGATAAGAAAATGTAGCTATCTTCTATTATAGATATTTTCTATCTTCTATCTATAGAGGAGGAGGAGGAGGAGTACTGTAAAGGAGGAGAAGGGAAAGGAGGAGGAGGAGGAGGGTGTTCTATCTATATCTATAGATATAGATATCTTCTATTTCATGTCTATAGACATTAAAGAGACAATGATACTGTTCTTCTCTTTTGGAAAATATAATTATTTTTTCTTAAAAAATATGTTAATAAGTAGTGGATTTATTAAGAAAAAATACTTTAAACATTTGTTTTAATTTTTAAATGTAAGTATTAATCATGTTTTTTATACATATATAAAACTTACATTTAAAAAACTCTTTGGGGTTCTCAAAAAGTTTTAGGAGTATGGTAAAGTCTTGAGATCCAAATGTTTGACAACTGCTAGATTAAATTATCTTAAACTGCAATGCTTTTAAAAATGTCTCTGATTGCTTTTTAGAATTATGCATCTTTATCTCCTTCTGTGCATTTATTTGTCCATCTTTTACTTCTCTTCACTATCAGTGAGCTTGCTTCTGGTAACACCTGAATCACATCTTGTTTTCTATTTCTGATCTGTTGTGGATGGGAAACCAAATAACTAGTTTTATTCAAGCTGGCTGTTAAGAGCAAAGAGCTCCGAGTGAAAGTTCTAGGGTCTTTCCTATGAGAGAAGAATGTAAATTTGAATGTGTAGATTCTGCACAGACCGGGACTTCTTTTTTGTTTCCATTTATGTTTCGCATTATGTCCTAAGAAGTCAAACTGGCTATGTGACATCTTGCTAAATGACATCTTATTTTATGTAAGGGTACTGGTCCTGATTAGAAAATAGTTCTTAAATGTATAATTTTAAAGCTATCCTGAACTATTGAGAAGGCAGCATAGCATGGTGAATGAAAAGATGGGTTTTGGAGTTAGACTTGGGTTCAAAATCAAGATCTGCCATTTACTAAGCCATGTGACCTTGGGAAGTTACTTAACACTGAGCTTCTGTTTCCTCCTCTGTAAGAATGGTGTGCTAATTCCTCTCAGGTTGTTGTAAGGACTAAATGAAATATTTAATATGTGGCATATAGTAAGTACCCCAGAAATGGTGGCTATTAATATAATATTTTCATTATTAGGAAAACATAAATAAATAGATAAAATTCTGCATTTTAACAGTCTCACTTAGCAGGAAACCTAGAAATTAATTTTGATTTGCTTACATTCCCCTGTTGTTCCTAACAAAGCCCTGGTATGACAATCCCATTATTTATGAGTTTAATTTAACTTATTTGTACATGAGGCCATTAATAGTATTTGTTCAATTTACTCAACATCTGGCTTTTGATAGTAATCGAAAATCCCAATCTTTAAATACCATTTAGGGGGCTCTACGGATTTTTCTAAACAGATATATTTGTGTCTTTGATACTTTTTTCTCCTACATGTTCTCCAGAGATCAGAACTCTGAAGAGATAGCACTGGATTTGCTCCAGCTCTCCTCAGTAGTTTTGGTTGAAAATATAACAGTGACCTTGGTATTTAATTATATCTGAATGAAGATGTTTAAAAAAAGTAGTAGTAGCAGAGAAGAGAGAAAAACTGTAGAACCTGGTTCTGGTGATGTTGATCATCTTTGGTTTCCATCAGCATTCTCAGCCTTTGCTCCTCTTGTGCACTTGATCCTTTGCTTCAGAAGAAGTCTTCCTGCTTGGGGAGTCCCTCCACAGTAGCAGTCCTGTCTCCTTTCCATCTTTATACACTTTTGTTCTAATACAACAACTACTTTTTATACTCATTTCCATGGAGAGTACATGACAATGATCTCCAAACATTTCTGGTAACAATCCTTAGTAGTAAAAGTTTTTTGAATGCTTAGATATAATATATGTGTATTTGAATGTTTATAAATTATATACATGTACTACCATAATAATATATTATTTGCATCCTAAAATATACCCTAAAATAGAATTTTTTTGATAGAATGAGCTAAATCTCTAGAAATAAAAGGTGCATTATTTTTTTCCTGTACTCCATTGGATTATTTTGTGAACCCCTTTGGATGCATGTATCCCCATTATGAATTCAGATTCATCCCTTGTTGCCCAAACAATTTAGAGCTCATTTAGGAAGACAAAATGCCTGTCTAATAGTCAAGTTTTATATTTCAGATAGTAAGATATTATTAGGAATTATTTAGATGAGTTATGTAGCTCAGTCGTATCAGTTAGTAAGATCAGCTTTTCCCAAACCATATGATACCTGAGATCACTAAACCATTTGAATTCTTTGTCTTAAACACAAAGAGAGAGGGACAAAAGGATAGTGGATGGAGAGAGAAGAGCAAAGATATACTTTTTTTTCCCTTGGGTTATTGGGAAGGATGCCATGTATGAAGCAGAAATAATTTGCCCTGGTAAGCCATGAACTGGTGAATTATGAAATACTTATGTAGGTTGTAAGTGCTAGAAGGTTTCAGTGTACAAGGTTCTTCTGCATTCTGTGTTGTAAAGAAGACCTGGGCTAGGCCTCAAAGAGGGAAATGAGTAGGATTTAGATGAGTGGAGAGGGAAAGAGAGCGTTTCCTGCCGTTTGTTTGGATGTGTTGATTGTTTTTTGAACTTGACTTACCCATTTGCTTGTGTGTTTCTCAAGTATCATAGTTGTTCCACGTTCCCCATTATCTCTCACCTTGCTAACTCCAGCAGCTTCTTTACCATCCTTCCAGCATTCTGGACTTCCTTTTCCTTCTCTTTTCTTCTTATCCACCATTATCTTTTACCTGGATTTTGTATTATTGCCTCAACCTTCCTACCTCCCTTCTTGTTCCCCTTCTAATCCATTCTCCACCCAGCCACCAAAATGATCTTTCTACAATTTAAATTTGATCATGTCTATCTCTGTTTAAAACTATTCAGTGGTTCTTTACTCCCTTAGTATAAAATTTGAATTACGGTGATTTATAAGGCCCTTTGTTATTTGGATCTTACCTTTCTAGCTTCATTCCACCCCTTTTCTCCTCCTTACATCAGACATTGTCAACCACATTAAACTTCTTGCCATGCTTTCTTTCACCTCTGGCTCTGTGTACTTGTTTTCTCCATCCGAAACTCTTCCCATTCTTCCGGCTAATTTGTACTCATCTTTCATGTCCCAACTTAAGTTCCATTTCCTTAGAAGCACATGCACAGTACCTGCTTAGTACTCTGCCATCACTGCTTCTCCATTTATGCTCTGAGTTGTACTGCAAAAAGCCTAGGATTTGGACTGGGAGTGGGAAGGCCAAGGTTTGACTCCTAATCTTTGCTATGAGATCTTGGGGAAGTCACTTAACATCTTCAGGTTCTCATTTTTTCATCTCTGAAATGGGATAATGACACTTTTCTCACAAGCTCATTGAAGCATTTATTGATACAATATACATAAAAGGGTTCTGTAAGTACTAAAGCACCACGCTCATGTAAATTGCTGCTGCTGCTACTGTTATTGCTGCTGCTCCTATTTCAGCCCCTCTCCTCTTTCTCCTTGCCCTCCTTCTCGTGATCCTCAGCAGTCTTTCTTGAGTGTTTTATATGAGGCTTGGTTTTTTAGGGGATGAAGATTTTACCAAAGAGATAACAGAGCTATTTTCCCAGCTGCACGTCTCCTCCACACCAGAGAAACTTGCCAAGGTAAGTTATTATTTCTTGGTGATTTTTATTATTTTACTTGTAAGAATTTAGTGGATAAAGAGCATAAGATTATAAATTCCTGGCAATGATGTCACCTAAAAATTGAGGGTATATTCTTGATATACCCAGAGGGGTTCTTCGCTTTCTGCTTGCCTCCTGTTCCTCAGCTTAGTGCATTGAACCCACATCCGCTCTCCCACACTTGTCCCATCCTCACCTTTTTCATTTGGAATGCTTTATCTAAAAACTGAATTTAGGCCACAATATTGGTAAAGTTGGCAGTGCTGACCAGCCTCATGATACCAATGGGCAAGCCTCTATGGAGGTGTCAGCTGTTCTTAGGGGTCTGAATGGTTGAGAGATGATGAGATGTGCCCCTTGCCCATAGGGACTGGAGGTTGTCATTTCCTATAGCCCAGTGACTCAAATAATGATCATGTAGCATATGGAAGTGAGGAAGTACCATGGCCAAGGCTTCATCTTTGGTGGTGACTTCTGAATTATCTTCACACATCTGGCACATGGAGGGACTTTAGTTCAGAGTGGATTGGGAGGTCCTGTTTCCAGAGTAGTACCCACATAGCACATATATTAGTACCTGCATATGGGACAGTATTCACTGGGTCATGGGCTGCTTTTTGCCTCTTGACCAGCCTTTCCCAATCTTGAGAAACATTTCAGGACCAGTAAACAGCAGATGCACATTGCTTCTTGGCCAGGGAGAGCTGATAGCTATTATATAGTCAGCCTAGTTCCCATACCCCAGAATAAGGAATATGCTGCTTGGTGGATTATCCCACTCTACCATGCCCAGTGAACATGCTGCATTCTCTAAGAAAGCTTTCAGATCACCCCCAGGCAGCTTACCTCTCTCATCTCAACTGTAGCACTTTACTACAGCACTTTCCATCTTGTATCAGTTTTTTTATTTTGGAAATGATATCAAATTTAGAGAAAAGTTGCTAGAATAGTATAAACAACCTTCTTATATCTTTTATGCATACTAACTATAGTTAACATTTTACCTCATTTGCTTAATTATTTGTGCTTGCTCATATGTTTTCTCTCTCTTTCTATATATACACATACACATATACCTTATTATTTTTGTAGCCATTTGAGAGTAAGTTGAAAACATTATAGTTCTTTACTCCTTAATATTTCAATATGAATCTCCTAAGGATAGGGATATTCCCTTACGTAATCACAATATGGTTTTCGATGTTAGTAAATTTAACATTGATACCATATTTTTATTTAATCTGTTGTCCATATTCCAGTTTTATCAATTGACCCAATAATGTCCTTCATATCAAATTTTTTCCTTTGTTACTGGAGCCAGCACATGATCATGAATTATATTGTACTTTTAGTCTCCTTTAATGTGGAATAGTTCATCAGCCTTTTTTTGTTTTTTATGACATTGACATTTTTGAAAAATATAAGCTCCTCGTGCACCTTTATGAAAATAGAGCATTCCTCATTTGGGGTTTGTATGATGCCTTCTCACAATGAAGGTCAAGTTATGCATTCCTGGCCAAAATAGTCTGTAAGTGATGGGGTGTCTTGCCCTCAAGATATCACATCTAAAGGCACATGATGTCCATCTACCCCTTACCAGTAATGTGTTGTCTGATTTCTCTTTGTAGAGTTATGATTTATTTTCTTATGCTACTAATAAGCTTTCAACCTATACCATAAAAGCAACCTACAAAAACAATTTATGATTTTATTTGCTGTCCCTCTATATTTAATTTAATTTTTGAACATGTAGAATATTAACATGCTTCTAAAAGTCAAAACTCTACAAAAAATATATTCAGAGTAGTGTCACTCCTTCCCAATGTCCTTCGACTCCATTCTTCTTTCTCCTTTTAAGGTATTCACCTTTGTTTTCTGTCTTATCCTGTCTGTCTTATCCTGTCTTATCCTTTTTTATCTTTTTGTAAAGATAAGCGGTTATATTTCCTTATCTCCTTCTTACACAAAAATTAACATACTGTATTTGTTCTTTAGAATTGTGCTTTTTTCACTTAACGTTATGCATATGTGTTTTCATAAATTTATCATAGTTTTAAAAAAGTTGTATCTTACCTCCTATCCTAAATCTTAAAATTTCTTTAAGTCATAATCTGTGCATAATTGGTCCTTAAAATCCCAACTCTATTACCTTTTACTTTCTGTGTGGCCTTGAGCAAGTTGCTTAACCTTTCTCTGCCTCTGTTTCTCTGTGAGGTAGGAATAATGTAGGGTTCCTGTAAGGATTAAATGTATTCATATACACAAAGTTCTTACAAAGTGCTTGGCTCATAGTAAATAAATATTCACTGTTGATGTCCTCACCGAAGCTATCCTGATGTCCTACACATTTAATTAACTTTATTTTAATTAATGTATTTGACAGAATCTCACTCTGCATCTGCAGTAGAGTGCCGTGGCGTCAGCCTAGCTCACAGCAACCTCCTGCCGTGGCCTCCCAAAGTGCTAGAATTACAGGTGTTAGCCACCATACCCAGCCCTATACATTCCAGTGTTCAGCAAAAATACACATGTTCAATAAACCTTTATTATGCTAGGTAATTTGTTAGGTGCTAGGGAAATAATAATGAAAAAGATATAGTTTACATGCTAAAGGAGATCATATTAAAAAATAAATACTTTTAAAAGACCAGTAACTCCTTATCTGTCTTGTAATTCTAGCCATTCTCTGAAAGCAATCTTCAGATTGTTTAAATTTTAAACATTTAGACTTATGATGTAGAATGGTTAAAGGTTAAAGCCTTAACCATTGATCCCCAAGAATTTATATGAGAGGCTCTGATGTAAGGGAAAGAACACTGAAGTGGGAGTCTGGAAATATGATTCTTATTCTGACACTCACATGTGGTATGATCTTGGGCAAATCCCATTCCTTCTCCAGCCCTCATTATTTTTCAGATGGAAAAAAATAAGTAATTGGAGAAGCTAAGCCTTCTTAAAGGTGCCTTTTAATGCCTAAGTCTCCAGATCTCACCAATGGGCAGTTTCAGACTGAATCATGGGAGCAGGAGATTAGAAAAGGATAATAAATTACATTGAGTTGGCACTGTAGTTCATGATGACTTAATGTATTTATTGCAAGAGAGGTCACTTTGGGTAGGCACTATGCCTACTAAAATATCTCCTTCAAGTATATAAAATTCATGATATCAGCTTTTTCTTTTATGTGTCCTTATCACTCTCCATTTTTCCCCTTTTTAATGATAACTCAATCCTTGGTTTTTCTCTCACTTTCTCTCTTCAAAGAAATTGCAAGAATTTAACGTACTGTTTGGATTATTAGTCTCCTGTTAGGATTCTTTTCAACCTCGACTCTCACTGTTCTCTCCTATAAATCTCACTATTCCAACCTCATCTGCTTTCATGCTCCCCCACCCTCTATATTCTTCCCATACTGGCCTTCATTCTGTTCCTCAATTACACCAAAGTGATTTCCTGTGCTTGCAACTCTATTTGCCTAAATATTTTTATGGCCAACTCCTTGTTATCCTTTAGATTTCAGCTTAAGTATCACTCCTCAGAGACCATCCCTGACCACCCAAACTCAAGCTATCCTCTAGCCAACCAGTCTGTACTCTCCATTACCCCATTTTATTTTCGTCACGCATGTATTTGTTTGCTTGTTACTTCTCTTTCTTCACTAGAATCGAGAAGAGCAGACCCCTTGTTTGTATTATTCACCACTGAATCTCCATCACCTAGCGTAGTGTGCAGTACATATTTTCAATAAATGAATGAATTTTTTTTTTTTTTTTTTGAGATGAGTGCAGTGGCGTTATCATAGGTCCCTGCAGCCTTGAACTCCTGGGCTTCAGGCAATCCTTCTGCCTTAACCTCCTGAGTAGCTATGACAACGGGCATGCGCCACCATGCCTGGCTAATTTTTAAAAATTTTTTGTAGAGACGAGGTCTTGCTATGTTGCCCAGACTGGTCTTAAACTCCTAGACTCAAGCAATCCTCTTATCTTGGACTTCCAAAGTGCTTGGATTACAGGAGTGAGCCACACATCTGGCCAGTGAATGGATTAATAAATGCCTATACCCTATACTCTGATCTTGCTAGGTATCTTAATAGTTTGCTCAACGCACTTTGCATTTTTATGCTTCCCATCTTTTTATAGTTCATTCTGGTTGGATTTTTGAATTTGAAAGGTTAATGCTTAAGTAATGGGAAGGTATAGATCAGAGCCAGATTGTTCCTGAAAGTTTTTGTGGGAAAATATAGGGGAAAGAACCCTGAAATGAATGTCTGGGAACACAGGTTCTGCTTTAGCCCATTTGTATTGTAGCCTTGGGTGTAGCCCCACCTAGTGATCCTTAAAGGGCCAACTCCACTGTCATATCTGTAATAAAACCTGTGATTCTCTTAGTTGGAATGACTCTCAAAGCCTTCTCTAAATTTCTATTATTAATACCTCATTATAGCTTTGAGCACATTCTGTCTATGTAAAGTTAATCAAGTGGATACATTCATTTGTGGCAGTGATCATGTCTTTAGAAACCAGGACTCTGTCACTTGTAAATGACAGAAACTCAAGTCAGACTGGCTTAAGGAAAGAAGGGAATTTAATAGCTCAAGAAACTAGAAAATCAATGGGCAGAACTGGCTTCAGGCATGACTCTCCCCAGGAATCCATCTCTTTCAGTCTTTTGGCTCTGCTTTCTTTTGTTTTGGTTTCATTCTTAGGGAAGCTTTTCCAGATAGTGGTAACATGACCACTGTCAACTCAGGGTAACTTCTTTTTAGTTGAGTAACTCCAACAGAAAGACTTCCCTCCCTTTCCTAAAAAATTTACCAGATGTTCTGGGACTGATGTCCATTGACCTGGCTTGGGTTACTTTTCTCTCCATGAACGAATCACTGTTTATGACCAAATCACTGAATATTAATCACAGGGAATGTGAATGGGAATGTTCTATATTTGATCTGGGTTGCAATTTCAAAGGTATATACATGTAAACATTTCTTGAGCTGTACTTTAAAGATTTGTGCACTGAAAGTTACACCTCAGTTTTTTAAAAAGCCAAAGGATTAGAGACGTTCAAGAAAGAATGAGTGGACAGCAGTGTTAAGTGTTGTCAAGAGGTCTAGTAGGGTAACGGACTGAAAAGCTATTTGGTATGTTCAGGTGAGAACAGGAGCACTGACTTCCAGGATGCTAACGTGTTTCTGCGCAATAATCTTGGCGAGCTAAGTTGGATTGTTGATAGACAATAATCTTTTTCTTATTTAGGCCACGAACACTGCCCACGAATGGATCAGGACATCTCTGACCAAGCCATTAGCAGAGCAAGAAGAAGGAGAAAAACAGTTGGAAGCAGAAAATAATGAGCAAGTCAATACAAATTCAACAGAGGTAGTCAAAGCAATGAAGGCTTTTTTTAAAAATTTCAGAATATTAAGGGGGTACAAATATTTTTGGTTACATGGATCAATTTGGTAGTGCTTGAGTCACAGGATTTTTTTTTTTAATAGATTTGAGATATGGGTATCACAATCAGGGACTCAGGGTCTTTCTATTTTGTTGTGCTGCTACTCATAATTTCAACCTTGTGATCCATGATTGGAGCATCTTAAAACCAGACTGTAAGATTAAAGAAGTGAAGAAAAAAAGAGAAAGGGTACGTGTGTGTTGTGTCATGAGGAAGGTTCCCAGAAGCTGTCACTGGGCACTCTCTCTAAACCCTTTGGCCAAAACTTAGTCGCTTGGTCATACCTGACTTCAGGGGAGCCTTTGTTTTTGTAGCTGTGAGTCCAGCTATAAAATTATATCACTACTGTGGAAGAAGAAGAGAATGCTTATTGAAGGGTAGCTATCTGTCTCTGCTGCTTTCAAAATGTTGAATCCTTTAACGTGAGAGAAGCAAGGTGGTGTCATTTCCACTCGAATAAAAAAACAATAGCAATGTTTTGTTATGCTTTGTTTTGTTTTTCCATCCAGGATATCCATGCATTTGCAATCCGGAGCCTTGCAGAACTGACCGCCTGCTCAATTGAATTGTTCCACAAAACAGCGGCCTTGGTTCTACATGGCAGGAAGCAGGAAGTGACGGCCATAGAAAGGAGCCGAACTCTTTCCCAGTAAGTGTATCAGTAGCACTCTACCTAATGCAACTTACTGAGTTTCCTTGGCTTATTTCCAAAGTTTTAGCAACTTCCTTCTCAATAAGATACCATTCACATTGTACCTATTCACATATTAGAGGTTCATCTTTTTTCCTTGAGCTATGAATGATAGGTCTATGTTGTTTATTAATCTGCCCTTTTGATTAACCAGCTCATGCTCTGAAAACTATTTCTTCATAGATTGTTAGTTTTAATAGGATGGGATTTGGTATAATAAAAGCAGAAAATAGTTCTAAGAAGTTTAATTCTTAATAATAGTTATTAGTTATTGAGTGCTAATTATATGCCAGGTACCATGCTAAGGGATTTACATGTATCATTTCTAATTTTTATAACAACATTAAGATAAGTAATTAGTCCAGCGTTAATAATGAGGAAACATAAACAAGAGAAGTTTAAGTAATCAGCCCAGGTTATGTGGCTAGGGATTTAGACCTAGATCTGATTAAGTCTCAGGCCCATTCTTTTTTCTCACCATATTGCTGATTTTGAACAAAAATATTAAAAAATATTAATAATAGAATGTAAGCAATGTCAGGAAGAAAAAAAAGCCCAGTAGTTTCTAAATAAATCTCCTGATTGAAATAATGAGAATTTTTATTGGAAAAAACCGTATGTGAACATGTCCGGTGTGTTAGGATTGGGAGGGGCTGTTGATGTTCTCGAGACCTCCTCTTCACTTGTGACATTACTGCCCGCTACAGCATCCCAGAATGGGGGGCCTAGTTTGTTTTCTTGAATACACTTAAGGATGAGATACTCACAACCCCAAAGCAGTCTGTTCTTTGGAAAGTGGATATTCCTGCTGCTAGGAATGCTTTTCAAGTGGTGGCTCACTCCCTCACTGAATTTAGGTCTCTACTCAAATGCCACTTTCTCAGAGAGGCCTTTCTTCAACACACAATCTAAAATGACATTTCTTCCCATTCTCTAATTTGTTATTCTGCTTTGTTTTCTTAGCTCATACCACCACCTACTGCTTACATATGTATTTGAATATGTGTTTATGTGTATATATGTGTGTATATATGTGTTAATGTTTATAGTCTTCCCTAATTTAGCATGTAAGTTAGAATTCATGAAAACTTGGACTTTGCTTATTTACTGATATGTCTCCAGCGCTTGTAACAGTGCCTGGCACATAGAAGACTTTAAGTAAATATTTGCTGAATGAATGAATACGTATTTTAACTTTGTTTCTAAATGGAATGCAGGATCTTTTAAGTACTGTGTTGTCACCTGAAAAAGTATTGTAATTATTTTCTTTGATTTAACTTGAAAGCATAATACTTTCTAGAGCAGCAGTCCCCAACCTTTTTGGCACTAGGGACCGGTTTCATGGAAGACAATTTTTCCACGGACTGAGAGTGGTGTGGGGACATGGCGGGGGAATGATTTCAGGGTGATTCAAGTGCATTACATTTATTGTGCACTTTATTCTATTATTAGTATTACATTGTAATAATAATGAAATAATTATACAACTCACCATAATGCAGAATCAGTGGGAGCCCTGAGCTCGTTTTCCAGCAACTAGACGGTCCCATCTGGGGGTGATGGGAGATAGTGACACCCGAAATGTGTTGCTTATGTCCAGTCTACTCCATAATCTCGTTTTGGTTGCCATCACTACAGAAAAACTCTGCTTCACAAAGATAGGATGTTGGAAATGGAAGTAGGTTTCTCAGTGCTTTTGTGGCAATCTCAGGATATTCCACCTTGACTTTAACCCAGAACGTATGGAGATTTGAAGTTGTCTCATATTTTTAAGGCCACTGTTATTTGAGATCTCAAGCTCTTGATCCTCTTCCAGCATGGACCAAGTTGATTCACCTGGCTTATTCACAAATGGGTTGTGGATCTGTTCTTTCCCAGTTTAGGGGTCTTTTATGGTTGGGAAGTAATGCTCAAACTCTTTTGAAAGCTGAGATAGGTGATCATGCACCAGCTGGGAAAAAGAAGGCCCTTGATCAGTCTCTTTCAAAATCTCTGCTAATGTTTGAAACATGTCAAAAATCCCAGTGTTCACTCGTTGTGCCATGATTCCAGTTTGGCTTTGAATGCAGCCACTTTATCTGCCTACTTGAACACACTTGTTATTCTCCCCTGAAGTGACAGATTTGAGTTCATTGAGCAGATTGATTATGTCACACAAGTAAGCAAGTTTTGGGACCCATTCTGTGTTACTGAAATGTGCTGCCAGTGGTGACTGTTTTCTAAAAGAAATCTCTGAAGCGCCTCTCATAACTCAAAAACTCTGACCAGTGATCTACCTTTGGAAAGCCATCTCACTTCTGTGTGTAAGAGAAGACGTGTGTTCTGTGTCCATCTCCTCACAGAGCTGTGCGAACAGATATGAGATAAGGGCATGTACTTTAATGTGGTTGATAATTTTAATCATATCCTGCAAACTGTTTTTAGTTCAGGTGACATTTTTCAGCTAGCCAGTATTTCTCCATGGATGACACAGTGTGTAGACTCACATTCAGAAGCGACCTCCTTGACCCGAATAGTGAAACCAGAAAACCATCTAGTCATGGCAGCCGCTCCGTCTGTGCATATACTGACACACAATGACCAATTCAGTTTTCTTGATACATAATCATTCAAAGACTTCAATAATTCTGCAGCTGTGGTGTTGGTTGGTAATAAAAATGCATCTAACATATCCTCATGCACATCTTTCTAATAATATATTGTACAAAAAAGAGCATTGTTGCCTTGTCAACATTGGTAGGCTTGTCAACCTGGATCGTGTATCATAGTGGTTCATTAATTCTCTCACAATTGTGCCTCAATATCCTGTGCTATTTCATTAGTTTGTCTAGTTTGGTCCTAGCCAAAAGAGGAACACATGCCACCTTTTGAACTGCAGCCTCTCCTAAAAGTTCATGGCAAATGTCCTTAGCAGCAGGCAGGATCAACTCTTCACTGATAGTAAAGGGCTTCTTAGCTTTAGCAATGTGGTTTGCCACTAAGCATGATGCCGCTGTTGCAGACACATTGGATGAAGTGGTGGCCTTCAATAATTGCTTCTGTTCTTCATGTTCACATTTTTTTTCTTCTGAAAAACTCCAAAGGCTTGTCTTTTAATGCAGGATGCTTGGTCTCCATGTGGCGAGGCAGTTTTGAAGGTTTCATGGCTTCATTGGATAGCCAGTCACCACATAACATATAAAATGGGCTTATTGAATGTGAATCACCTGTTGCAATGAATCTGTGACTTAAATAGGACTCTTGGTATTTTCTTTTACATGCAGCTTTCATTTTGTTTGCCATCTTAGAGTCTTCTATTGTCTTGTCATGGGGGTCTCTCCCCCTTTTCAAAGAACCTCTCCAGCAACATTTGTTTTTTACTCATTTTTGATAGAGTTAGCTTGTGGGCTTACCAAAACTGTGACTGAGACAAGTACGCAGTGTGGGTAAGAGGCACGGATGGAAGTGGTAAATAAAATAACGGGCAGGCCACATGTGGACTGGAATAAGTGTCAGATTCTGACTTAAAGCCTGCCACCAGATGCAGCTGTACAATTGAAGTACATCAACTTACTTGACACTGTAAAGCCTGCCACCAGATGCAGCTTAATTATCACTTGCCACTCACTGATAGGGTTTTGATATGAGTCTTTAAGCAGTTGATTTATTATGGTCTCTGTGCAGTCAAACCTCTCTGCTAATGATAATCTGTATTTGCAGCCACTCCCCAGTGCTAGCATCACTGCGTCAGCTCCACCTCAGATCATCAGGCATTAGGTTCTCATAAGGAGCACACAACTTGGATCCCTCACGTGCGCAGTTTATGGTAGGGTTCACACTCCTATGAGAATTTAATGCTGCAGCTGATCTGACAGGAAGCGGAGCTCAGGTGGTGATGTGGGAGATGGAGAGGGGCTGTAAATGCAGAGGAAGCTTTGCTCGCTTGTCTGCTGCTCACCTCCTGCTGTGCAGCCTGGTTCCTAACAGGCCGAGGACTGGTACTGAGAGCTGGGGACCGCAATTCTAGAGGATTTTATACAAAAATATTTTTCTAAGGACTGAACTTTTTTTTTTCTGTAGCATGAATGCCTGCTCAATTGGGTCCCCAGATTAGATAGCTGATTTAGGCAACAGTAGTCGCCCCTATCCACACAGGATTCATTCCAGGCTCCTAGTGGATGCCTTAAACCATGTATAGTACTGAACCTGATTACTGTCAGTCGGAACACATTTCTGTTCGTGTCTTTCACCCACAAATTCAATGCCTTTCCCATCTTAACTAAGCACTTATCAGGCACTGTGGCTGTGACTTTTGTAGTTTTAAGTACAACAGAAAAACTAGCGTGAATTTCTTTTTCCTTCACAATTTCATGGATAGAAGATTCATTCTTACTATAGATCTTAGCAATCTCATCATATTTTTTTTTCTTATTGAGTTGAGAACTTTCATCTTTTCACTTAAGAAAGCACTTTATGGCTTCTCTTTGGCATATCCAAATTGCCAGCATCACTACTCTTGTGCTTTGGGGCTGTCTTAGTCTGTTTGGTATTGCTGTAACAGAACAACTGAAAGTCTAACAGCATGGCACCAGAATCTGCTTGGCTTCTGGTGAGAGTCATGTGCTGCTTCACAGTATGACAGGAGTAGACAGGTGAGTGAGTGTGTGCAAAGGACATGCACTAGAGGCTGGGCTTGCTTTATAACAACCAACTCTTGTGGGAATTAATACATTCCCACGAGAGCAAGAACTCACTCACTTTCTCTAGAGACAGCATTGCTCTATGAAGGTGGTGCTCCCATGATCCAAACATGTCCCACTAGGCCCCACCCCCCACACTGTCATATTAGGAATTAAATTGCAACATGGGTTTTGGAGGGGATACACTCAAATCATACCAGGTTCCATTATTAAATAAAGTAAGAGTTACTTGAATACAAACACTATCAACATCATGACAGTCAATCTGATAATCAAGATGACTACTAAGTGACTGATGAGCGGGTAGTGTATGCAGTATGGATATGCTCAAAAAAGGGATGATTCATTTCCTGGGTACAACAGTGTGAAATTTCATCACACTACTCAGAATGGTGTGCAGTTTAAAACTTACGAATTATTTCTTAAATTTTCTATTTAATATTTTTAGACTGCAGCTGATAACAGATTACTGAAACTGCAGAAAGAGCAACTGCAGATAAGCGGGGACTATTGTATTACCTCCTTTAAAAGCTTTCGTCGTCTGCATTTAGTAATAGGAGTGGTTTGTTTTCTTCTGACAGTTGTTAAATATAGCTAAAAAAAAGAACTTTCTTGACTTCTTTTTTCTTTCTTAGGATGACAGTTGTGTTGTGTAAAGAGTTGTCCTCTCTGTCTAAAGAGTTCACCACCTGCCTAACAACTGCTGGGGTAAGAATTCATGCCTTTTAATGGACTGATGTCTGTTTTGGTGTTTTTTTAGCAGCCTAATTTTTTTTTTTTTAGCAGTTTATATACCATAACATTTATCTGTTTCAAGTGTACAATTCCCTAATGGCTAAAGATGTCAAGCATCTTTTCATGTGTTTTTTGGCCATTCATGTAGCTTTTTTGGAGAAATGTCTATTCAAGTATTTTGCCTGTTTTTTGAATTGGGTTGTTTTTTATTATTAACTTGTAGGAGTTCTTTATATTTTCTAGATACAAGTCCTTATCAGGTATAAGCTGTGCACCTATTTCTTCCCAGTTCATGGGTTGTCATCTCACTTTCTTGATAGTACATAAGTTTTAAAATATTGATAAAATTCATCTTGTCAGTATTCTATCACTGTGCTATTGATATTGTATCTAAGAAATCATTGCCTAACCCAATATCATGATTTATTCCTGTGTTTTCTTCTAAAAGTTTTGTTTTAGCTATTACATTTATGTCTGTAATCCATTTTGAGTTAATTTTGGGGATTTGGTGTGAGATAAGGGTCCAACTTCATTCTTTTGCATGTGTATATCCAGTTGTCCCAGAACCATTTGTTGAAAAGACTGTTCTTTCCCCATTGAATTGTTTTGGTCCCTTTGTAAAAAATCAGATATAAATTGATTTCTGGACTCTCATTTCTATTCCATTGATCTGTATGTTTGTCCTTATGCCAGTACCTTATTGTCTTAATTACAGTAGCTTTGTAAGTGGTTTGGAATCAAGAAGTGTGAGTCCTCCAACTTTGTTTTTATTTTGAAGATTTTTTGAATTTTTGGGGGCCTTGTACATTTCCATACGAATTTTAGGATCAGCTTGTCTCTAACAGATTTTTATAGCTCATTTTTATTCTTTATATGAAGTATTCAGTACTCTTTAGGCTGCCCTCTGAGACCTAAAATGGAAATGTATACCCTCATAAAATAAAAATTCCAAATTTTGACTCCGGTTTAAAGAGCAGCTCCTAACTTAGACTGTGATAATACTAATATTATGTAGTTGCCAGCCAGTGGGAGAGCTGTAGTTAAAACTAACTTTTTTTAAAATTAATATTGTAAAAATTTACGGAAAGTGTGTCAACTATGGAAGATGGTTGAGAAACTGGTAATAATGAGTTAGGATTAAATCAAGGGCATTTTAAATAAGCAATGAAAATCACTTTATAGTAAGTATATCAGTGTCAGTGTGACAGCAAAATTATTGTGGGTCCTTCAATTTATTTTCATTAGGACCCTGACCCAAGTTCATTTTTAAAAATTCAAGTTTAGATTATTCCTATAAAGGATAACCCTGTGATATAGCTTCACTCTTTCTCTTAATATTTTCTTTAAAAGAGGAGCTGGGTTTCCTGAAGTTTATCTTATGAGGCCAAATCTTTCCATGTGTTCCATAAAGATACTTTAAGCCAGCAAATCAACTGTAAGGTGCTAACACATGCGAGTGTTTAATTTGCATTGTTCATTTCCACGAAATAAGACTTTTCCAAACAACCCACCTAAAAACTATTGAGTTTTTTGAGCACATGTTCCTTATCTATATATTTTGTTTTAAAATGATTTGCCTTCCCACTCCCTCTTCCAAAATGAAGATACTTTTTAAAATCAATAAAAAACTATAAAGCAGTACACTCTGAATATGGATAGCATGGAAAGGTATAAAGAAGGAGGTTTTTAAAGCACTTAAAATTTTACCTTCTAGAGATGACATTTTGCTCTCAGTCCACACTTTCTATGCTTATATTTATATATGGAAGTGTGTGTGTTTCAAAGAGGGATTATACTCTACTTACTGTTTTTTAACCTGATTTGCTCACTTTTCAAGATTTTTCTTTTTTTACCATTTGTATCCTTTATTCCAGGTCAAAGAAAAGGCAGATGTCCTTAACCCATTAATCACTGCGGTATTTCTAGAGGTTAGTAGTAATTGTTTTTAAGTCTCTGACTCCTAAGGTACTATGTATTAATTAACTCTTCTTGAGTCTTTAGTTTTTGGCTTTTTTATTTATTTGACCAGATTGGTAGTTTGGTCATATTGCTGCAGATGTGACCAAAATAGTGTATATTTGATGTATATTCCCTGCTCATTAATTACAAAGCATGAAGTTGAAGCTGTAGGGTAGAGTAGAATGGAAGAAGCAGTAGACTGTCATTACTTCGTACTACCTCTTGACAGCTTAATGGACAATTCTCGGTAATGAAACACCTTCTGAATACCAGCTGGCAAACATGAAGGGCTGAAATTCCAATTACAAACAGGCAAGCACTGCTTCATAAAAGACTAAGTTTTATGCAGAGGAGATTTGTGATACAAGAAAACATTCTGTCATTTCCTTGCCAAGAAATCTTGCTTTGTTTTGTTAAAAAGATACCTGTGTTCATGTAATCCTCATCAGTCTTTTAGAAGGAGGTGGATGGTTTAAGTCCATGGAAAGAAGATGTAAGAGCATCCTATAATTGATTATATTACTTCCTTCGGTGATGCTTTCTTGATTACATGTTTTAAGAATTCTATCTGGTAAATTAATTGTACAAACAGATTTTTGATGATCTGTTTAAAACATGTTTTTCTCCCTTATCTAAGGGAGAAAATATATTTGATAATTAGGTTTTAAATATGAATTGAAAAAAGTTTTAACTACTGGACTTCTACTTCTTTAGTTTTAAATTCTTTTAAAATTACCATCAAGTAAATAATCTTAATTCTTTAACTGCACAGTTTTTCTTAAATAGTCAAGGAAAGTCTTTTGATCATTTAAACAATTTTTTTAAAAGTATAAGTTTGTGATTTAGTAAATGATGGAATGGTATAGCTGAAAGAACTTTTCAACCCAGGAACTTTGCAGACCAGATTCCTACCCTGAATCTTCCTCGATTTGTTGTATGACTCTGAATCAGGCATCTACCTTCTTGACAAACTCATTATTTTTATGTGTAAAATAAAAGATTTAACTAGATGATACCTGAGGTCTCTTTTGGCTAGAAAATTTAGTATCAAATGTCACATTGAAGTTTAAATAGTAATACTTGCCATTGATAAATTTTAGAAAGGTAATCTCATTTGATATGGGTTCCCTATTGCTATTTTGAATTGATTTTTCTTGCTTACAAATTTGAAATGCTCTTGTCCTTGAAATTGCACATTTTTATCTTAATGTAATGAACTCTGTTGTTATTCTTCTGGACAGTAAGAGCTTTTCAATATAAATGAAATCTGGTAAACTCTGAGCATAATGATTCCCTAACACTTCTCATAAACATGTCTATTGTATGAGATAAAAATATATCTATACTGTGTCATATTTGAATGCAGTGTTCCTTGTTTATGTTTGCAAGTACCTATCTTGTGTTCACTGATTGCACTTGGTTCACGGAAGAAGAGCTATCACAAGGGGCTGGAAATCCTATTGGTGCAGGATATATAGCCTTTTGACAGCCTCTTTCAGTAATTGACTACAATGCTGTGGCAGAATCTACCTACTCAGTCAAGGAATAAATAAGTTTTGAATGCCAGATTTAAGCAGATTGCCAAAGAACAGCCATTTTTGATGGGCAAATTAGACAAAAATGCTGACATTCTTTTTTGGTGCATCTTAAGAGCTAGATTCTTCTTTTTCCTATAATAGAGTTTACCAAAATGGCCAAGTCTATGTTCTTATTTGCCAGACTAAAAATTCAGTGTTAGATTGCAAAAATTCATCTTGTTTCTTTGTTGTCTTGCAGTATATTTTAAGTGATTGTGATATTTTCTTGTTTTTTAAATCCCAGGCATCAAACAGTGCCTCCTACATCCAGGATGCCTTTCAGCTACTCTTACCTGTGCTAGAAATCTCTCTCATTGAGAACAAGACTGAATCACCCAGACATGAGCTGCAGAGCCAGAAGCCTTTGTCAGAACAATGAAGAACAGAGAAGATTCCACTTGGACTTGTGATAGCCAAGAAATGCTACTTTTTTCTGGGTACTCCTACAGAAATAAAGGAATGGAGTTATTTCAGTATATAAAATTTCAGGCAGGAGAGCAGGTTTAAAGAGGTGGTTTGTTGCCTTCACTGCTTGGTTGAATTATTCAGGTCATCACACTCTTCTTCCCAGTTGTTATAATTAATAAATTATTGGAAAAGAAACTTTTATAGAAAGTCCAAGAATAATAGTTTTAAGTAAAGATTAGTGGGACACTCAGGAAAAAATATTGATCTTTCCTTGAAATGTTTCAAAACACTAATAGTTTTGTCATGGATATAATTTGTAGCCCATGGATATAATTGGATATTAAACAAGAGAAGCTACTTTATTTATTATTCTAGAATTCATGACATGCTTGGTCTATTAATGCCATGTACTTTCTTCTTTATAGAATAAAATTTATGGCTTTAATAAAACTGAGCATATATAAACTCTGTAATGGTTATACTTATCACATGAATTCTTAGAAATGGTTAGGAGGTTTCATTTGCTCTTCAATTTTCAGTAGATATTTGGCATTGAGAAGAAATTTTTATCCGTGTAGCCACATGAATTAACTAGAGCAAAGTGCCCTTTGGCTTCAAATTGCTCCCCACCCTAGAATGGACAGGCTTCAAGTTGTAGTTGATCCCCTCTCAACTGGGTTCAAGACCAGTAAGTGCAATTTAGGGAAACAGTGTCGTGATTGCAGATATTCTGAGTCTCTTAGGATGTTTTTCATGCTTACCCTATGTGCAGAATGAATTCTTCAACAGCCAACTCCAAAGGAGTGTTGAAGCTCTTTTAGTAATGGGATGTTTGTTATTTGAGTATTATTGAAGTGGACTGTACAGTCCTATGGAAATGATATTGATTTATGACAAGATTTACCTCTAAGACACAATATATTTTTTGCTTATTCTTTTATGTTTGTTTTCATTATTATTCTTTAGCATGTTTTTAAATATAACTTTTATCCTCCAGATCTTAAGCCTTCTTATGCTTTCTTCAACAACTTTTGAGACTATTAAGATGTCATCTTCCCAAAAGCTATTTTGGTATGCACTCTTTTTTTTAAAAGTTCTCCAACTTTGTGGTTTTTTAATGATTAAGGTAACTTTTGTGAACTCTTCCCCTCATCTTCTAAAACCTTTAAAATAAAATGTATTAATTGTGTTAATTTATCTTTTCATTTACTTTTCTAAACCATGAGCCCCAGTGTCTTTCTCAGATCAAAAAAATAGCAAAGTGAAGCTATAACATAGATTGGTATCAAGACTGTTTCTATATAATCTTTGGGGCAGGAGGCAGTTAGTAAGCAAGGAAGAAAATAAATAGATTTGTATTAAAAGGGTTATACCAGCAGCACTAAAATGTTGTTCTGCTTATATTCTGTTTTAATAGGATCGGAAAGTTTTTGGATATTTCTTTTTAGAGACAAATTTCACCCTTCCCAACTTAAATAATTCTGAAATTTCAGAAAAACAGTTGCTTTTTAGTTATTAAAGCTCTTGTCCCCAGTCTTAAACTGTTGCCTCAAGCTGAGTTACTGTGTCTGAACCTATATCTCTTGAGCAAAGTTTAGAAACTGGTCACACTGCCTATTACCTGCTCAGCCTCTCGTGCAATGGCAGTTTGGCAGCTTTAACTCTTTAATCTAGAAACATATCTAAGGTATTTCTTTTCAGATATGGTGTAGATATGGGGGAGAGAGCGATGACTCTTTTTATGTGCTTTCCCAGATTTCAGTCCTGAATTCAGCCAATTTTAGATTAGGCCTTATAAAAGGCCTCTTTTTTTTTTCCTCCTCATCTTTCCCATCAGCTTCCCCCAACCATCCAAATTTTTTTTTGAATCAAGTTGGGGACCACTAGTGAAATGATGAAAGGACCAATTAATTCTGAGTAACAATTGCCTACTCTTCACCTAGAATATAATGAAAAAGAATTCAAGTTTTTTAATTCAGTACAGATAGGCATAAACATTCATGGACAGGTGAATAGGTAAATTCCGGTATCACTTTGGAACCTAGTGGATGATGGTGATGGTTTTTGGATAGTGTGTGCTTCATTATACCATTTGGGGTGGGTACATGATGTGATTTCTTGATGATACCTACTCTTTTGGTACTATTTTCCTTTTAATTTTCTGGTGTCTTAAGATTTACCACTAATTACTAATATGTGCCACTCCACTTTACAATTCACTTAACCCCTTAATAGGTGAAATGTTCAGTTATTGCTGGGGTTAATGCTTCTTTTCCTGCTATTAAGATCCTTAAAGGCTGTGATTAAAAGAGACTTCATTAACTTGATCTAAAAGAAATAGAAACTTCCATGAACTAATTCTTGTTTTCTTTTATATAGTATCTTAGAAATGTGTTGAAGACAAGCTATATTTTCCTTACTTGCTTTTGATTCTTTTTTTTAAAGCATAGATATCCAGACTGATAAGCCTCTGAAATGTGAAATTGTAATTCATGGAGGTGGCATTACCACAAACCTGAAATCAGTGCTGGGGCATAAATGTGATAAGATCTTGTGGGTTTCTACTGCTGAAAGAGGATCTTCTCTTTTGTACCTGTTTTTAAGACCTTTTTGATGGAGAGATATTTTATAGGTAGTTGCTATTAATGTCTCCATTTGAGTAATGAACATTTTCTTGTATTTCTAGATGTGTTCTGATTTTAAACCTCAACTCTTCAGATTAGAAAAACCCAGAATAAAATTGTACCCAAGGTGGGCTCTCAGTAAGTGTGATATTTCACAAATGTCAAAGATTAAAATCCTTAGTTATGTCTTAACATAACATGTCTGTTTTCATAAAATGCTTAAAAATGAAGCATTTGAGAAATGAGGAAGTTCTAAAAATAACAAGCCTCTTAGTTAACATATCATAAAGGCCTCTGGCAAATGTATGAGAAGAATTTTGAAAACTTGCCCACTGGTGTGAATTTCTCACTGCATCCTGACATTCCTCAAGTTACCAGTCTACTCAGTTCTCCCTGCTTCACTTGAGGTCCCATCCTTGCTTGTTGTTATATTGTCTGGCCAAATCCCAAAGTACCTCCATGTTTAATTATCATTTCCCCAATAAACTTGTCAGGAAAATTTTAAAAATCTGAATATTCTCTCAATTCACTTTCCATTTGAGCTAAAAGGAAAGGAGGGTTACACTGATCTCTTCATCCTCACAAATCAATGTTGAACTTTCCAGACATTTAAATTTTTGACTGGCCTACCCTTCTAAGAGGTGGATACAGAAACTGCAAATTGAGTGAAACCATCTATTTCTGCTTTAGCCCATTTGTCTCTTTCTGTACAAGCTGGCCATTGCTGTGTTCTCAAGCTAGTTCTAACACTGTTGCATATGAAAGAGATGATCAAAATATGATTTCATGAATCACATTGGTTATTGCCATACGAAGAGAATGTTTTAGCCCCACAGTGCTTAAAGGGTAGAATAATGTGAACAAACCTAACAGGGAGCATACTCTGTAGAAGAAGTACATTAACCATAGTGAATGAATTCCAAAATTATTAAAATCCAGTTGCTCAATTAGAATAGAAGCAGGCCTCTGTAGAAGTAGTCTAATTAGAAGGGGCCAAGATGGCGGACTAGAAGCAGCCTGCACATGGCACTGTCATGGAGAAGACTGAAAGTGGTGGGTAGATACTACCTTCAGATTGATTATCTAAGGGAGAGCATTGGGAATCCACAAAGAAGTGATGAGAGGCTCCCAAAGTGAAGGAGAGGGAATTGGGGTGACCCCCTTGGCAGGATCAGAGGTACATGGGGAAGGCACCTGCATGTAGGGGAGGGACAGAGAAGAGAACCCTGGGGCTCCACACTTCCTGCAAGGACATTGCAATCAGAGCTGTGGGAGGGCCCCTCCACCATAGCAGGCTGCTGGACTAACTTAGGGAGCTGAGTAGAGACTGTGGACTGACATTGCTCTGGAGAGAAGGCACAGCAGGGTCCTGCTGGCTTACAAACCCTAGGCACTGTGGCTGGTGCCATTTTGAGGTCACAGTCCTGGAGTGCTATCTCTTCCTGGGGGTCAGATCCATTGCTTTGCCTCTCATCTCCACTGCCAGGCTGGGGAAGGAGCAGGAAGGGTGGGTGCTATTGTGCATCCTGTGGGCAGGTGCCTTGTGTCCCCATCACCCCCAGGGAACTGGGCAGAATGGGTGCCCGTGGAGCTGAAACCCACTGCTGCTGCCTGTGCAGTCCTGCCCAGCCACATCTGCCACAGAACCTGGAGAGAGTGAGTGCCTGCAGCCACTGGTGCCTGCTGCTGCCATCTGAGTGATGCAGCCACTACCACCATCACCTGGTAACACCGCCATCGATGGAACTGGGTGGGGCAAAGGCTCACACCACCATGCACCAACCCCCACTGCTACCGCTGGACCTGGGCAAAGTGAGAAATCATGCCACCACAGGTCAAGCACCCGTGACAACCACAGGGGAGCTAGGAGATGCAGTGGAGCAGCAGTGTTAAAGGGTCATAGTGCACCTGCCCCACTCCTGCCTGGTCAATCTTCCAAAGTAGGACTCAAGTGTGCCATCCTGGGACTTCTCTCTCTCTCTTTGCTGAGTAACAGAGTTCCCAGCAGAGGAGAAGAGATGTACTGCAAAACTGTCTGTCTTGAGCTGAGAGAGGAGGTTTTTGATGAGAAGGAACCAACATGAGAACTCTGGCAACATGGAAAAACAGGTTGTTTTGACAACCTCAAAGGATCACAATAGTTCTCCAGCAACAGACTTCAACAAAAAGGAAATTGTTGAAATGTCAGATAGGGAATTCAGAATATAGATGACAAGATCAATGGGATTGATGAGAAAGTTGAAAACCACCACAAGGAAACCAAAAAATTAATTCAGGACATGAATGAAAAATTCACTGAAGAGATAGATAAGATAAGAAAATATAACAGAATTTCTAGAAATGAAAGAGTCATTTAGGAAATGTCAAAATAGAGTAGAAAGTCCTAACAACAGTCTAGACTAAGCAGAAGAAATAATTTCAGAGCTTGAAGTGAAGGCTCAGTCAGCAAACAATGTAGAAAACTCAGTAAAACACAGAAAAAAGAATCAAGAAGAATGAACAATCTCTCTGAAAAATATGGGACTATGTAAAGCAAATGAATGTAAGAATCATAGGTTTCCCTGCTGGAGAAGAAGAAAAAGCAAAAGACATGGAAAACCCATTTGAGAGAATAATTGAGGAAAAATTCCCTGGTGTCACTAGAGATTTAGACATTCAGATACAAGGAGATCATCAAACACCTGGAAGATTATGGCAAATAGAACATCACCAAGGCACACAGTTGTCAGTCTGGCCAAAGTCAAAGTGAAGGAAAAAGTCCTGCAAGCTGCAAGAAAAAAGCATCAAGTAACTTACATAGGAAAACCCATCGGACTAATGGCAGACTTCTCAGCAGAAACCTTATAAGCCAGAAGGGATTGGATTCCCACTTTAGTCTTCTTAGAAAATAACTGTCAGCCAAGACAGTATCCTGCAAAACTAAGTTTCATAAATGAAGAAGAAATATTCTTTACCAGACAAGCAAACACTAAGGGAATTTGTCACCACTTGACCTGCCCTGCAAGATATACTTAATAGTGCACTATACATGGAACAGAACAATCGATATCCACCAGTGTAAAAACACATGAAAGTTAAAACTCACAGCTCTTACAAGACAGTAACACAATGGTAAAAAAAGACAAAGATGGTAATTAGATAATGATAAAAGGAGCAATTCAACAAGAAGATATACCAATTCTAAATGTATATGCATCTGACACAGGAGCTCCCAAATTCATAAAACAAATTCTACAAGGAAATAAAAGGCAACATCATAATAGCTGGGGACTTCAACACTTCACTGATAGAACTGGCCAGATCATTGAGGCATAAAATCAACAAAGAAATACTGGACTTAAATAAGACTCTAGAGCAAATGAATCTCACAGACATTTACAGGACATTTACAGAACATCCTACTCCAAAACTGCAGAATATACATTCTTCTCATAACACATGGGACATTTTCCAAGATTAGATTACATGTTAGGCCACAAAACAAGTCTCAGCAAATTCAGAAAAATTGAAATTATACCATATATCTTCTCGGATTACAGTAGAATAAAACTAGAAATCAATTCCAAGACGAACTCTCAAAACTACACAAATACAGGGAAATTAAACCTGCTGAATGATCCTTGGGTCAATGACAAAATCAAGATGGAAATCAAAAGAATTTTCAAGTCGAATGACAAAGGTGATACAAGCTTATAAAAGCTCTAGGATACAGCAAAAGCTGTGCTAAAAAGGAAGTGTATAGCCTTAAATATTTGTCTATATCAAAAAGACAGATCATAAATTGACAATCTAATGTCACACCTCAAGGAACTAGAAAAAGAAAAACCAAACCCAAAGGTACCAGAAGAAAAGAAATAAAAAAGATCAAAGCAGAATGAAATGAAATGGAAACAAAAAAAAAAAATACAAAGAATCGACAAAACAAAAAGTTGGCTCTTTGAAAAGATAAACAAAATTGATAGACCACTAGCTAGATTAACCAGAAATAGAAGAGAAAGGACTCAAAAAAGCTCAATCAGAAATGGGAAAAGAGACATTACAAACTGATACCACAGAAATACAAAATATCATCTGCAACTACTATGAAAACTTCTACACATACAAACTAGAAAACCTAGAGAAAGTGAATAAATTTTTGGAATAACACAACCTCTCAAGTTTGAATCAGGAAGAAAGAGAATTCGTGAACAGACCAATAATGGGTAGCAAGATTGAGACAGTAATAAAAAATCTCTGAAGAAAAAAAAGCTCCACAGCAGATGGATTCATAGCCAAGTTATACCAGGCCTACAGAGAAGAACTGGCACCTATCCTACTGAATATTCCATGACATCAAGAAGGAGGGATTCTTCCCTAACTCATTCTAAGAAGCCAATATCACCTGGATGATGTAGAAGGTGGGAGCAAAGACAGGCTTGGAATGAATCTTAGTTCCCTCATCTTCCAGCCCTATGACATTGGAGCAAATGACGTATGCCCTTAAACTCATTTTTTTTATCAGTAACATCAATCTTATAACAACACCTGTATTATAGTCATTAATAGGATTAAATAAAATAATCTGTGTAAAGTGCTTAGAACAGTGCCTGCCACATGAGATGAGCTAATGTTCGTGAGCTCATGAACTCTATGAGCCAGGCACTGTGCTCATACGTGTATTAATTACACGTATTAATTTAATCCTCACAACAACCCCACAAGATAGGTACCGTTAACATGCCCATTTAAAGATGGAAAAACTGAGGTACAGAGAGTGTAAGTAACTTGCCTGAAGTCACAGAGCCAAGTGGCAGAGCCAGGACTCAAGTCAGGCAGCTTGGTACCAGAGTTCCTCTTTTAAACTATTTCATTATACTATCACCATAAGCTGTCAGTAAAGAAACTTTAACAACTATTAGTTACTTTATTATGGTGAGTATGAAACAGATTCAGAGGGTTAAGTGAGTTGCTCAAGATTTCATGACTGTACACGACAGAGCTCCTGCAGTGTGGGGCCTGGGATGTCTGGTTCCTTAACTTGTGTTTGTTCTATTTTATTTCTTTAAGGAAAAAGGCTGAGAGGCACCTACCTCATGATAAATATCTATAGGGGAACAACCGGACAGATTCAGAGCCATGAGGACTTGGCATAGAAAGGACAGTGTGGTGACAAATCATGTTTGCCACAGCAGGAAAAAGACCTCAGTGAGGTAGGAGCATCTGTATAAATTAGTGATCAGAAGGGAAAGAGGAGTACGCAAATGTTCTTAGCAGCTTTATTGGTAATAAATAAAAGATGCTTTAATAAAAGGTGCTTTATTTGTAATAGCCCCGAACCGGAAACAATGCAGATATCCTTCAACGGGTGAATGGTTAAAAAAACTGTGGTATGTCCATGGATTACTCTCAGCAATTAAAAGGAACAAACTATTGATACACGCAAGAACTTAGGTGAATCTCAATGGAATTAGATTGAGTGAAAAAGATCCAAGCTTACATACGGTATAATCCCATTTATATGGCATTAAAATGGTAAGATTAGAGAAATGGAGAACGGATTAATAGTTGCCAGGGGTTAGTGATAGGGGTGAGGGGAGGTCAGTAGGTGTGGTTTTAACAGAGCAGCAAGAGGGATCCTTGTGGCGATAGAGTATCTTGACCAATGTGGACACATGAACCTATACATGTGATCAAGTGTATAGAACTAAATGCACACACACACACATACACAAAATAATCAAATAAGTACAGGAAAAACTGAGGAGTCTGAATGAGATAGGAGGATTGTATCAATGTCAGCATCCCAGTTGTAAATTGTACTTTAGTTTTGCAAGATGTTACCACAGGGGAAATTGGGCAAAGGATACACAGGATTTCTCTTTCTCAACTGCATGTGAATGTGCAACTATCCCAACAAATATTTCAGTTAAAAGGAGGAGGAGGGCTTTGTGTCAAGGGAGACAAAGAGTCAACAAATGTGGCCCCAGGAGTGGTAACAAAGACCTCTCGCCCATGCGAACATCCCTTTCACGGACACTTGGAAGCAGGAATGGTGGCAGGTGTGGCTTGATCTGGTTCTTCTCTATAAGCAGGTACTTTGGTAGCAGGATTCAAAGTGGGATGAGAGGAATGCAGGAGGAGTTTGAGAAAGTTTCCTGGGGGATTCTGCTCCATCATTCTTCATTAAAATCCACCAATTCAGCGGAAAAGATGCTCATGGAATTCTGTTTCCAACATCATTAAAGCCATATCCTGCATTAAACAGGCAAAGGAAGCTCTACAAATTAAATGAAAGCCATATGTAAACAAAAGTTTGGACAGCAGCTACCCAGGACAGCTGAGTTCTAACTCTGCTTGGCTCCTACCTCATAGGATTTATACTCAGACACCCTTTATCTATTAATCTTAATCATTTTAATGGCTAATATTAACTGAGTAGTTACTATGTGCCAGGCCACTGTAATGAAGGTTTTAAATACATTATCCCATTTATCTTCTCAACAGCCCCACAAAGCCACATTGTTCTTATCTCCATCTACAGATGAGGACACCTGTGGTCTGCAGAGGTTAAGACATCGGCCTAATGCCATCTGGTGTGAGGATGGTAGAGTGGATTCAACCTCACAACCACTACACCAACTGCTTTTTAGTTCTCAGCCATAAAAAGAGGGGATTGACCCAAGGAGTTTGGATTGTCCATGGCTTCAGTGAATGCTGAGCCTATTAGCTTATTCTGACCTGAGCTCAACTAGGGGCGGTGAAGAAATAATTTAGGAACTGCCAATCTTGGCCCAACAGGGAAGGTGATAAACCCAGACAGGTTGAAGGATAGAGGCAGCCAGAACAGAGAGAGTAACGGGATGATTTGTCACTCTTTGAAGAGATGTGACTGACTTAGGATTTTCTGTTACATCCTGATTGGATGTGAAAAATGAGCCCTTTCTCTCCAAAAGAGGAGAGAAAGGACTCTTCTCTAAAGAGTCCTGTTGGTTGAATGCATGTTATAGCCTGTCTCTTTTGAATCCCTAAAATACAGGCAGTGGGAAGACAAAATATCTGTATGCTGCCTCATTCAAGTTCACAAAAAGCCCACCTGGAAAAGCAACTGGCTCTGTTAAGAAGCCACAGAAAGGAAACCAGGACAGGATGCACTAAAGGCAGGAGGTGGAAGAACAATGCCAAGACCCAAGGTGAGAGGAGACAGAATGCAAACTAGCACAAACAAAAACAATATTGCTGAAGGTTTTTTCTTCTGCATCTCATAGTTCTTCAGGATTTAAGGAGGAGACTTTTGGGTGTTATTGGTTCTTCTGTATCTTCAGGGTCGGTGTGGCCACTGAAATGGAATTGGGGTGAGGGACCATTACCACCTAGTGTAGAAGGACCCATCGGCTGTCAGTGGCCATTTAAAACCCACTCGGGCTTGCAAGCCTTTCCCTGCTCATCTCCCCGTGGGAGGCAGAATAGCAACACGTTTAAGAGCAAGGGTGAGCTCTGGAGCCAGACAGCTTCAGTTCAAGTCCCAGCTCTACTGGCTGTTCAACCTCTCTGCACCCTCAGCTTCACTGTCTGTAGGACGGTGTGGCATCCACTTCACCAGGTTAGGTGAGGTGCTGCACTTATGCTGGGCACAGTGTCTGGCCATAGGGATCACTCCGCCAAGGTTAGCTTTGAAGATTATGACTATAAGATGGCAGAGGATATTCTGAGGTCCTGAAAGCTTCCTGATACTCTGCCAGTCAGATTTATCTCTGTCTTAATTGTGTGACTCTGGGACCTCCTGGAGGCTGAGAGTGGAGAAACTGGGCTTCTTGTAGTCCTTGAGCTTTTCTTTCTGAGCCTCAGCTTTCTCACCTATAAGATGGGTTTAATAACATCTACTTCTGTTTGCCTTGTGACATCTTGTGTATTTCTTAGGATAATGTATATGGAAGCATTTTAAGGAGAATAAGGCCCCGTAAGGACTAAAATGTTAAAAGATATTCTTGAATAAATGATTACCACTCTGAGACTGTGTTCTGCACTGTAAAATGTAAATAGTAACACCTGCCTCCTGGAGTGAGGGTTAAGATGCTGAAGCCATTAGAACATAATACCAGCCCGGAATCTGCTCCCCCAACCCCTTGCTTTCCCCATCTGTAGTCATGTTTCCTGGTTAAGGAATCCTAACTGTCCAGTTTGGGACCATGAGAGGGGAGCGTGGTTACCAGATGAGGTAACCCCATGACCAAGCCTCATTCTAGCCACCCAACCTGTTTGAACCTGTTAGATTCTGGTTATTTCCTTTATCCTGAAGTCAGAACCGCTGGTTGGATTTCATTACCTACCGAAACTGAATTCTGGAGAGATTCAGGGTGTGAAGACACAGAGTCAGAGGCCAGGGCCTGGGACTCACAACCTTCTTGGGGGTCCCACTTGCCCTGGTCACACAGTTCCCTTCTGCTTTGTCCTCGTGGCAAGGTCTGACTTTTCTTCTTGTCACCCAGAACCAGGAAGTTATCACCAAGAAGAAGCAGGAGAAAGACTTCAGTTCTCTGCAGGCACCAGCAGCAGACAGGGCTGCCAGGGCTCAGGAGGGATTGGAGAAGGGGCATTCGGGGGCGAGGGAGTGAGGGAGAAATGGTTATACCATGAAACCGTCCGCTTGCACCAGTCAAGCCTTTTGTGTCCATCTTTGTCTTATGGTTTCATTTAGATCAGTTTTGACATGTGTCCCAACAACGCCCTAATATTGAGCACTTCCTGTGCGCCAGTCACGGTGCTCAGAGCTTTACTACCAATTATTAAATGCAGCCCTCAAAAGAACCCAATAGGTCTGTAGTATCATCATTCTAAATTACAGGTTTAGAGAGTGTAAGAGACAAAGGTCCACAGCTGTGGGGTGGGTGAGGGGAGAGGAGAGCCTCAAGCGTGGTTGTTTGGCCGTGTTGCCTGTCCACGCTCCCACCTGGTTCCACTAAAGGTCCAGTGTGCCTGGCTCAGGGCCCTCCACGGCGGCAGGTGATCTGAGCCATCATCTTAGAGCTGCAGGTAAAGAGTTGGGGGGAGGGGGCAGATTTGGGCTGTGCAAAGCCAATTATAGGAACCCAGGTGTTCTGATTGGCTAACTTGGCTCCTCTGACCAGTCACCTCCCTCCCCCAGTACCCATCAACCTAATATAAATGAGCTTTAACTACATCAGAGTGTCTTGGAACAAACTCAGCTTGATCAGAATCCTGTGGCATAAACAGGAGTGAAGGATAGAAAGACAGTGGCTGGCCCCAGGGGCGGGAAATGGGGTCTGGTTTCCAGACCTGTCCCTGAGCAGATGGAAGACCTTGCCTTTGTGGCTTTTGTTTCTGCAAATAAAAGCTAGAAATAAAACTGTTTAGGATTCCAGGGCATTTGGCTCCATCTTCTGGTCAATCTTTTTCACTGCAGCTTTTTTGCAATGTTGCCATCCACTGTGATCGTCAGAGAATTTGGAGGCTTTTTGGAAATTTCTGGCCTCTGCGTGGGGTTGGAGATGGGATGGGGCAGCGCCAGAGTTTTCCTGCAAGCCCAGGGAATTGCTGTGGTCTCTGGGTCACAGCGGTGCTTATCACTCGTCGCTCTGCTGCTAGTGGCTGAGTGAAGGTAGCCAGTGATGACGTCCCAAGTGCCAGATGAGGAAGGGACATTGGAGACCAAGGAGCTTAACTTCCCCAGTGTACACATGGGGAAACTGAGTCCTGTGGAGAAGCAGCGACTTGCTCCAGGTTACACACATAGGTTCCAGGTTTCCTGACACTGCAAAATCCATACTGTCCCCCCTTCTGCCTTGCTGCGTCCTCCTACTCTAAAGGCTCCACCCTGGCTGATCACCTCTCCCCTCCTGCTCCTGAGACAGGGACATCTGCTTAATAAGCACACTGCTCCATCCATTTGCTGCCACACCAAGCCATCCCCTCCTGGTCCCAGCTCCAGCCCTGCCTAGGTGGCGTAGTCCCTCCATCTCTCAGAGCCAGAGCTCTCATGGAGGAATGGGGATGTGGAAGGCAGAGGTAAGTGAAGACCTGAATTCTCCTCCAGCTCTGCCCCTTTTCCAGCTCAGCTTCTCTGAATCTGTTTTCCCATCCGATATACAGGCAATCAGCTCCATTATATTATTGAGAATGTTAAATGGGTTGTTGGTATGAAGGTGCTTTGTGAATTCTTGAGTAGTCTATTAAAGTATTAAATTTCTAGACATGTCTGGGTTCTTCCCCAGCCAATAGGACCCCCTGTGCTAAGTGGGACTTCATGAACTCAGGTGTATGGGACCTTAGAGGAGGGAGATGCAGGGAGCGCTAGGGAAATTGGAAAGTCTTCAATGAGGGGGCAGTACTCTATCTTCCAGTCGAGAAAGTATCTTGGAGCCACTCCCATTAACCTGGAATCCAGCCTTTAAAAGCCCAGGAGCTGTAACGAGAGAAGCAGAGGAGGATCAGCTGTTCTAGTATCCTCCCCTCCCTGGTCTGCAGATGAGATCTATGGCCTCTAGTTTACAGAGTGAGGCCCAGCAACTGGACATTTTTCCCACCTGAATCTTGAGCTCCCAGTGTAGTTTTGATTCTATTTGAACTTCAGAGTGTTGAAGAAATAGAGGGTGAGAAGAATAGCACTGCCTTCTTATATGCCCCCAAAGGTGGGGAGATCACTACTTTTACACTGGAAGCTCGGTTCCTGGTAAGGCAGCTTTAACCCTTTGAAAAGTTCCACTCAGCATTTCTCGAGGGTGGTTCTGAAATGACTTGCATGAGAGTCACTGAGGGGTGACTCGCTGAATCAGAACATCTGGGACAGGCCTGGGAATCTGCATCTAAAACAGCCTCCACAGACGAGGCACATCGAACTTCAGGAACCATTGATCCACCACTGGGCATCTCAGGAATGACAGTCCCTGCCCTGGAGGCAGATTGGAATAAGGATCTAAGAGAGAGACATAAAGACAGAGAGAGAAACAAAGAGAGAAAACACACATAGAGACACACACAAAGAGATGGAGAGAAAAAGATAAAAGAGAAAAAGTCAGAGAGACACAGACAGAGTCCTGCCCTGGCACTGGGTATTTTTCCAGTTTTTCCCAAGGTCTAGTTGACCTTCCTGCTCTTGCCTTCCCTGAGATACCCTCAAATCTTCCCAGCACCCACCTTGGGCTCTTGAGCAAGACTCAATCTCTTGCAAAGATGTGGTTCCCAATCAACATGGCCCTGGAAGGGGCCTGGGGAGGGGCCCTCACAGATCCACCGAGGAAGAAAATTTTGCAAGCTGGGAGGCAAATGCTCCGTTCTGCTCAACAGACCATCTGTCACTTCTCGTTATCTCCAGGACCAGGAGATGAGTCTATTATTCGGCAAAACATCAACAAAGCTGCCAATTCCCAGTGGTTGGTTTGGTCTCTCGTAGGCAGCAATCTTGGAGCAAACTCCCTGCTCATACCGAGCTGAGTTATCAGGCTTGGACTATGCTCATTCACACCTGCAGGCCTTTGCTGGTGGCCTCCCAGGACTGCACGTGCGTGGTCCAGCTCACCCGCCCACTCCCTGTGACCCTGCAGCACACATGAACCCTTCCCTTTCCAAACGTTCCTGGGACTTGTCTCTCTTCTGTCCTTTAGCATATTTTGCTCCAGAATTATGTCACGTAAAGGGCTGTCTCACTGTTATAAGCCCATCGTGTTACCATGCGAGTGGAAAAGAAAATCACTAAATTCACATTGTTTCAGATAGTAAGAGCCGTTAACAACATAGAAGGTTATTTGGATGCTGTGACTCTTCCAGGTGCCGATTTAAGCACTTGTTACCTAGTAACTCATTTGATCCTCACACTTGTTTGCAGAACAGGAACCTGGGGCCCACAAAAGTTAAGGAACTTGCTGAGGGTCAGATCATTAGTAAATGACAGAGAGCAAAGATTTCAGGGCTCTGTTCCTTCCCACGCCACTGGCCAGTGCCTAACAGTCCACCATTGGAATTTTGTCCTTTCATCTTAAAGCTGTAATTCCTATAAAATGTAGATTATTTTTTGGCATACGAAGAGCTGAAAAGAATGAAGGGAAGGCCTCGCAGACCGTCACAAATTACCTCCTTGAGAGCTAGATGTCTGAGTAACCAGCGCCCTCCCACTTTCCAAGTGTGACCACTGGAACATGTGTTCCTTGGGGTGTTAAATAGGTTTTACTAAAAGACAAAAAAGCTGTCATATAAATGTGGGAAATACTAAGTTAAACTATCATCTTTGCAGTGTGACTTCTCAGAGCCTTACCATGCTGGGGCTCTGTGGCCCTATAAGTAGGAGAGAAATGTGCTGTATTCATCAAATTTGACCACAGGGCTCATTCTTATATATCCCCTCTCAGAGTTAGGTCCTGTGGTATGAATCTCCTTTGAGAGAACGCTGTCTGAATCTGCTGGACAGCCAAACCAGCAGCACTGCCTACAATACCCCAGTGCTTTCAGCGCTTCCTGGGGACATATACCTGGCCACCCTGGGTGGCACTCGGCAGGCCTGCCTGCTGAGTGACTTCACAGGTAGACAAGTCTGACTGACCTGGACCACCCACATTCTCCTGCCGGGGTGTCCTGTGACCAGCCAGTGGCCTTTACAGAGTCAGAGCCATGGGGCAGCCAGCCCTTCCTGTCCTTGTTTGACCTCACTCACTGACTCACTCACTGACTCACTCATCCTTTTAGAAAATGTTATTAGCACCTACAAGGTGCTAGACCCTGGAGGGATCCCTGAGGGAATGAGAACCTGTCCCCAAATGGGATCTGTTTGGGTGGATCCGTGGAGACTCAGGGAAGGGGGAAGGGACAAAGGATGAAGCAACTGCAGATGAGGGAGGGCTCACTTCCAGCTGTGAGTGGGAGGTAGGGTTCTGGGAAGACCCCCAGGGAAGGTCCATCAGAGCTGAGCCTGGAAGGGTGACAAGAGGTGACAGGTGGAGCCTGTGGCAGGGAGTGGGAGAACTCTTGAGGGAAGAAGCAGCAGCCAAACCCCTGACAAGTGCCCTGGCCCCTTGGGCCCCCCACAGCAGTAGGGAATGTTGGAGCCCATGGCGGTGGCTGGCAGCCGCTGAGACTCTCAGAGCCGGGATGTGCCCACTTCTTTGACCACAAAGATCCAGGGGGGAAGGTGCCCTCCTGTGCTCTTTGCCTCTATAGCTAACCCTCCATAAACACGTGAGGGAGAAACATTTGTGTGTGGGGCTCCAGGAGGGCAGGGGCTGTGTTTGTCTTGTCCTCACTGTACTCCTGACACCTGCCACGAGACACAGACCTTCCCTGTGCGAGTGGACGTTCACCCTGTCTTGGAGCCCTTTTCTTCCTGCTCTGCTTTCTGTTTACCCAGGGCCTTGTTTTGGCACCTATCCATGACCCTGCTGAAGGGTATGCTCCTCTAGAAATCATTTTATCTGCAAACAGAGCTCTTGAAGATCAAAAAAACTTGAAGATCCATGAGCCAGTTTTCACAGAAGCGAAAGAGTCCTGGAATGTCAGAGTCGCATGAGCATTGAGAGGGTGTGCCGATGTCCGGAATGGTGGCACACCAGGCACAGGGCCGGACCGGGAGTGGAGGGAGCCTCCTATGCAAATATCTCTAAGCAATAATGTAAATAATGTAATTGTGTATTGGAAAGAGCATGGATTCTGGAATCCAGCTTGCTTCGCGTCTCTGTCCCACTTACGGACTGTGTGAGCTTGGTTAGGGATTACTGGAGCCTTTGATTTCTTTTCTGTAGAATGATGAGCATGTGTATCTAAGAAGATTATCATTTTAAAAGCTACAAGGCTGGTGAAGGTCCTACGTCAGTTAACAAGCTGCCATCACAGGGAAACGAGTGCCCCCATAGTATTCAGGACCCTGGGCCCTTTGACTACGGCTTCTCAAAGATTTTTATTTTCCTTCTTGCTTCACATTCTTTTCTATGTTGCTCTGAAACCCGCCTCCCTGTTACACTCCCACTTCCTTACACTGGATTTTAATATTTTTCTCTGGAGCCTTTCTTTCCGATACCACAGCCTTCCAGAGAACCTTAGGTGAATCGCATCAGCTCTCCGAGGCTTGGTTTCCACTCTGTAGGACAGGCATACTATTTGTTCTTTCATTATAGGGAGGTTTTGAGGATGAAATGAGATGATACACACATATGCATAGAATTTACAGGTGACCCTTGAACAACACGTGTTTAAAATACACGGATCCACTTATACTTAGATTTTCTTCTGCCTCCGCCACCCCTGAGGCAGCAAGACCAACCCCTCCTCTTCCTCCTCTTCCTCCTCAGCCTACTCAACGTGAAGACGACGAGGATGAAGACCTTTATGATGATCCACTTCCACTTAATGAATAGTAAATATATTTTCCTTATGATTTTCTTAATAACATTTTCTTTTCTCTAGCTTACTTCATTGTAAGAATACAGTATATAATACATCTAACATATAAAACGTGTTAATTTATTGTTTACATTATCAGTAAGGCTTCTGGTCAACAGTAGGCTATTAGCAGTTAAGTTTTGGGAAATCAAATTTATGCATGGATTTTCAACTACACGAGGGGTTGGCATCCTTAACTCCGTGTTGTTCAAGGGTCAATTGTGCATATATATAATACACATGGGTATAATGCATATAATACAGGTATATTTCTTTCTTAGCACAGCACCTGGCAGAGATGCTCATTAAATGGTTGGTGTTTCTGATTCCATTTCACTACTCATAGCAAGTCAATATGATTTCTCACTGGGGGAATTAGGGAAGGCTTCCTGGAGCAGGTGAGAATTCAGCTGGGTGTTGAAGGACTGGAGAATGTTCATGAATATGCAAGAGTGGGGAAGAGATTGGGTGGGGTGGGGGTAGGTTTGGAACGGAGGAAAATAAGTGGGAAGTCCTAGATTTGCTCAGGCTGTTTCAGTTTGAGCTGTTGGTTCTCTGAGGAAACCACAGAAAGATAAATCTGAAAGAATAGGTAGGAGTTCTGAAATTATAAAAGATAAGAGTTGGAAGGGACTCAAGGGGTCATCTGGCCCAATTTACCTGAAGCAGGAATAAACATGCACCACGTGGTAGTAATAAGATAGCCCCGTGTGAGGCTCCAACTCTGCTGTGTATTCTTGGATAAATTACATATTGTCTCTAATCTGGATTTATCCTCTGTGTGATGGAAGTAGTAATCCTTACTCTGCCTACTCTGTAATGTCAGGAAGATTTAGGGAGGTTCGGGCCGAGGGCTCACTAAGATGTTGGGCAAGGCACTCCCTTCTCCTCTCTGAGCCTTGATGCCTTGATTATACTGTCCACAAAAAATGAAGACCCTATGTGTCTCCAGGATTCAGGGAGGCTATGAGTCTAGCCAGGATACAGGTACCCAGGAGGGAAGAGGAAGGTGGTCTGGGAGGGCCCCCGGGGGAGGGAAGGGCTGCTGCTCTAGGCACAGCCAGGAGTCTTCCCCACTTTCCCCACTGGTTTCTTAGGAAGGACCAGCCTAGTGTGGTGGCTCCTGCGGGTCCCAGAGCTGGGAATTCTCTCTTCACCTCCTGACCCTTCTTGCTGGGACAGGTCATGTAGCTCATGGGTGACCAACTCCTGCTCATCTGCCCTGCACGCTCAGCCCCCAGGTACCCTGAAGGGCTGTACCTGTTCTACCCCTCACCTCCGTCCACCCGCTCCTGGCTCCAGTGCCTTCATCTCTCTCAAAGCTCTCATTCTCGAGGAGCCCAGGAGCAGGAAGTACCCTGCTGTTCTCAGCACTCCCGCTTCTCAGATCAGCATTGGCATCACAGTTTCCAAAGCGTGTATCCCCCCCACCCACCGAGAGGCACTCTAGGCAGGATTCTTGGCTCCATTTAATGGGTAGGAAGGTGGAGACTGAGAGAGGCCAGGAGAATGCACTTCTGGGAGAGTCGGGGCTAGAACTCCTACCCTGGTGCTCTTCCATATTCTACCGGCTCTCAAACTTGGAGGGGCATAAGAATCACAGAGGAGTTCACCACGACGCAGACTCCTAGGCTGTCATCCCCAGAGAGTTGATCCAGAGCAACGCCAGGGGGGCCTGAGCATCTCTACTTTTGACAAGCACTTGGAGGTGATGATAGAAACCAGAGCTTGAGGACCCCTGCAAGGTACTTCACCTCGGGCATCCCAGGGGTGGGGTGAGGTGGGAGGAAAGGCTCAGGGGGAAAAGCAACCTTTACAGAAGCCTCACTGTGTCGGGTACTTTACATGCCTTATCATCCTAGAATGAGACACTATTATTCCCATTTCATAGATGAGAAAACAGGCCTGGGGAGGTAACAGTTTATACAAAATCTCACAGCTGCTAAGTAGAAAAGCTGGGATTTGAACTCAGGTGTTATAGCTCTAGAGCCTAAATCCCTTTAGTCCAAATTTTCCCAATGATAACATCCCCGTGTCCCTTCATCTCCACCTCCTAAGCTCCCACCTGTCTTTTCTCACAGGATTAACTGTGATCCGGATCCCCCAGCCGGCAGGGAAGGTCTCCTTTCTTGCAAAGCTCCCCTACTGCCAGCAGGTGGCAGCGCTGAACTGAGTATGTGGCTGGGGGCAGGCGAGACTAATCGGAGTAATGCAATCTTTTGTTTTCCTCACTGGTTTTACAATCCCTCTCCCTTCCACATTCTAGCCATCCTCATCTATTAGATTTGCACTTGCTCAGCAGGTGCTGTTTGTTACCTCACGATCTTCAGGTTGGGCTCCCCCAGGAATTCCAAATCTCCTAGAGCTGTCCGGTGGATGGCAGACAGCTGTAGTTTATATGTGCCAAGTGGAGCACGTGCTTGCTATGCATTACCTTGTGCAGTCCACCTGGCCCCAAACCTCTCTGAGTGAGGTGCTAGCATTTCACCCATTCGTTCAGAAGAGGAAACCGGAGCTCCAGAGGCTAAGTAAGTTGGCCGAGGTGAAGGAGCTGCTTTGGTGGCAGAGCCACGCTTGAACCCGGAAGTTCTGGCTGCAGAGCTGCGGTGCGTAACCGTTACACTCTCATTTAAATAGGAGGGGAACCCGACATCTGGACAAAGAAAGAACTTACCCCTGGGAATCTGTGACAGTGCTGGGACGAGAGCCCAGGCCTTGTCACAGTCTGGGCCTTCTCTGACACTCGCCCTGGCCTAGCTGTGGATGAGGGTTGGGCAGCAGGGAGTCCCGGGGAGCGTCCTCACCTTCCCACCCTCCCCAGGCACGGGATAAACGGTGGGTGCTGTGCTCAGAGCCAGGCTGAAGGTGGCAGGGTCCAGAGACCCCTGGTTGTCTGGGAAGCGTGGCATCACAGGGCAGGGACCGTGCCAGTCCTGTCACCATGCATCCTTGCCTCCCCGAAGGGTCTGGCATAGAGGTGGTGCTCTGTTAGTATTTATGCAGTGCGTGGACATTCCTCCTCTTTGACCATCTTGCCAGGCCCTGCTTGCTGCTGCAGGAGAGCTAGCTTGGCTCTCAGCTAGCGGCTTCCTCCTCGTTGGCGTCCTCTAGCCCTGCTGGGGGCCATGCATTTGGTTTCTTAGCCCGGACTGTCTGCTTATTCTTCAACTTTCTAGATTGGTCCTTTATGTGTCCTGCCCCCACTCCAGTCGGAAAGACCCCAGGGGGCAACCTCTTTTGTCACTGTATATGTTGCGTGGTGTCTAGCCAAGGCTGCACATAAAATAAGCTATTTACAAAAACAATAATCCACTATTTTATCCAAGTAGTACACATTTATTGTTGCAAATAGGAAATAAGCCAAAGGGAGAAAATTAAAATCACCCCCATGATAACAGGATTCTTTTTCTTCACTGATATTTTAATGGAATTGAATTTTTCCCTTTCTACTTTTATTATGCAAGAAATACATATTTCTTGTACAAATGTACAAAATACAGATAAGCAAAAAAAAAATTTAATTTACTGGAAATACCACTTCATAAGCCTGTTAATAATTCCATTAACAATGGTAATGGTAATAACCACCTCTGTTTGTTGAGAGCCTACAGGTACTTAGCAGTTTTACATAATTTTTAAGAACTTTATTGAGGTATAATTTATATACTATAAAATCCACCCATTTTAATTCATAAATAATTTCAATTCAAAGATTTTTAGTAATTTGAGAAGTTGCGCAACCGTCAACATAGTCCAGTTTTAGAATATGTCCCTCACCCTGTAAAATCCCTCAGCTCCATTTGCAGTTAATCCTGGTTCCCACTCTCAGCCCCAGGTGGCCACTAATCTCCTTTCTGTCCCCGTAGTTTTGCCTTTTGTGGAATAACACGCTAAGTGGACTTCTGTGTTTAATCTGTACGTTGATGATTTTAGGTGCAGCTTCTCATTTACAGAAGAGGAAACTGAGGCTTAGTGAGAGTAGGTGACTTGCTGAAAACAGCCAGGCAGGGGTGAGCGGGGTTGCCCGGGTTTAGCTGAGTCCACACTTGCAGCTCCCCTCCTCCACCACCTTGTCACGTGACATGGCTTTTTATATCCTAGCAGCTGCAATTATATGTTCATATTTATTTTTTCTCCCAACAGAATCATATGCTTATACATTCTTTTGCCATTTTCTTTTCTATTATTTCACTCAATAATAGACTGATAATACTACTGGTTAGGATGTTTTCATGTGAATTAATGTATGTCTGCAACACCTAGAGTAGATTCTTGATAATACAGCGTGACAGTTAGGAGTGTGGTCTTTGGAACCAGATTGGGTTTAAATATCAATTCTGTCACTTATTAGCCATCTGCCGTAGACTGAATGTTTGTATCCCCCCCTTCCAAATTCATATATTGAAGCCTAATCACCAGTGGGAGAGTAGTTTTGGGGCTTTTGGGGAGGTAATTGGGTTATAAGGGCTGGGCCCTCATGAAGGGGATTACAGCCCTTGTAAAAGAAGTTCCAGAGAGATCCCTCCTTTCTCCCCTTCTCAGATGCGAGGGCACAGCAAGAAGATGGACGTCTAGGAACCAGGAAGCTGGCCCTCTCCAGACACTGAATCTGCCAGCGCCTTGATCTGGGACGTCCCAGCCTCCAGAACTGTAAGAAATAAATTTCTGTTGTTTCTAAGCCACCCAGTATGGTATTAAGAGACCATGTGACTTTAAGACAGTTATTTAACTACTCTGTGCCTCAGTTTCTTTGTCTGTAAAAAGCAGATGTTAGTGCCAACCTCATAAGGCTGCTGTGAGAATTAAATGAGCTAATATATTTAGAGTACTGGGGGCCTGGGAACCACTCAGGCCAAGCCAGCAGTGTTTGTTTCATCTGTTGAACTCATGAACAAGCCCTGCTTTTACACACTGACGTCAGCCTGGCAGCAGGCATCAAGGCGGGGCTGTCACCTCACTCTATGGACCAATGAAGAAGATCACGCGTTCTCTCTCTCTCTCTCATCTCTCTCTTATCTCCCCCACAGCTGAAATCTCAGCTGTCTCTCTGGGGATTGTTGGAGGAAAGGCCTGGTGATGCTGGGGGATCGGCAGCCTTATTCTAGCTGGAAGTCCCTTCCTGAGGAATTTAAGAGCTGAGCTGCAGACCTGGGAAAAATGTTAGGATCACTTCTAGACTGTGGGGCGAAGGGCTCCCGGGCTCAGGGAACTGAGGAAGCATCAGCTCCCATTTGGGTCTGGCAGTGCCTTCCCGAGGCTCCAGCCTGGCTTCTGGTTGCTGGAACTCAGAAGCCAGACGCTGTTCCAGCCTCATCGCTCAGCCTGCAATTAGTGAAATGGAGGCACACATGCTGGTTTGCAGATTGTGGGTGGGAAGACAGGATGTGGTGGGAAATAGCTCACCAACTCCAGGGGTGGGGGTGGCATTTGTCTGTGTTCCCTGGTGATTTGGCAACGGAGGCTGCCGGGCACTCACATGGGGTTGGCAGCCTTTGAAAACCCCGCTGGGGCCTCAGCCTCTTTCCTTCTGTCAGGCTACTGGTGAGGCCTCCGCTTTCGCCCTTTGGGCAGTGGGATCAGCAAGGCCAGAACCAGGACACCAGGTGCCTCCTAGGGATGGGGCATGGGGCTGAGGGCAGGTGTGAAAGGAGGTGAGGCCTGGCTGTAGGTGTGAGGGCTGCTGGTGGGGAGCTCAGGCCGAGGTGGAGGAGGTCAGCACCGCAACTGAGGGGAGTAATCCTTGTAGGTGCCCAAGGCAGTGCATGGAAGTAGAAAGAAACAATCTACTGGGCTTGCATGGAAATCCAGGTTTCTGGCTTCTCTTGAAAAACTAAAGGTTCAGCCACACAGTTTATATTCCTGTAAGGCAGCACACCTACTGGGGCTGTGTTGTGGCTGCCCCCTTTGGCTGGGGCACCAACACTCTAGTTTGATACAGTCTCCACTACTCTCCATCGTTGTCCAGCCCATGAGCCCAGTGCCAATGGCATTGTCAACCTAATTGGGCCAGTTTCATTCTTCTGAGTTTGTGACCTTTGGCCTGGGGGTGCTGTGCTCAGATAGAGTGGTCAGGAGGCTCTGGAGGAGGTGACTCCAAGCTGAGACCTGAAGGCCCAGCCTGTTCTATGAAGAGTGTTCGGGGAAGAGGGTATAGCAAGTGCAAAGGCCCTGAGGCAGGAAGGGCTTGCTGGGCTCTTGGAACTCCTGGAATGGAGTGCTCAAGACAGATCACACATTGGGAAAGGGAAAGGGCAACTTTCAGGACAATTTAGAGAGATACCCCAGCCAGGACAGAGAATAGGCCTCTGTAGAAGTGCTCCCAAGGGGAGAGCTCTCAAGGGGTCAGTGACATGGGGCAGCTAAACTTCCCATGGCTTTTCTGTCTCCAGGCTGACCTGGATCCTCAGGAATGGGTGGAAATTGATGGGAACTGCCCACAGCTGTTTCTGACCATCAGGGAAATTTCTGTCATCCCCTCTCCAGGGCGCTCTCAGCAGAGTCTGAGCCTCTTTTCCCAGCTCTGGTCCAGGCAGGGGTCCGTCTCCTTGGCCGGTAAGGGATATTAGGGCCAGGGCTAGCGGCCCCTCCGCCTGGGTCTACGGGGGAAGCTCCTGCACATCCCAACCTTGTGCAGCGGGACAGCCCCCAGGAGCCCACACTGTGAGTGAGCAGATGCAGGGTGTAGGGGTGGTGGTGGGGGAGACTGCACACCCGTGAGGAGCTACCTTTGGATTCCCGTTTAGCTTTCTGAAGGGAACGAGAAGACTACTCAGTTAAGCTCTATGTCTGTGTGGCTTCCTCTCCTGGACCCCTGGGCTCAGTCTGTTGGCCAGGGAGCCAGCCTAGATCCAAGCGGGAGGGCCCAGCAAGGGAGCAGGGCCTGAGCTGGCTGGAGTGCGCTGCGGGGGGACTTCCTCTCCCTTGGGGCTCTTCTGAGCTTTGGGAGTGTCTTGGAGTCTCAGGGAACACAAAGGCCTTTCTGTTCTGTTTTAAATACAATTGGTTTTTCTCTAATTATGAAAATAATGCACGTTTATTACAGAAAATGTGGACAAATATGCAGAGAAAAATTAATACTACCTATGAATCCACCACGAAGGTGACACTATGAACCTTTTACTACATGTACTTCTGGGTGTTTAATCTGCAGAGAGGCACTCTCGCGGTGTGGCATCAACGGTGGGGGCCGTGGAAGGTGAGGGTGCCCTGGAATCTGAAGACTTGGGTTCAGAGTATCTTTATGATGCTTGTTAGCTTCATGACCTTAAGTGAACTGCTTGGTTTCCTTGTGCCTCAGTTTCCTCATCTGCAAAGTGAAGATAATGGCATTGTGTCCCTCACAGGGCTATCCAGAGAGTTAGGTCAGTGGTGGATTCTTCTCAGCACCTTGTAAACACTCGATATATCCTGGCCCGTATGTGTGTCTGTATGTATAAATACACATCCATACACACACATCCATTTTAAAAATACAAAATTGAGAGGATGCAGACCACACCTGTTTTTTCATTTAGCTCCTATCATTGGTATGAATTTTATTTCACAAACCTGGGCACGTAAGCAAAGGCAGGTTAGTTCTTTATACCAAATATTTTCTGACTCTGTGCCTACCGTGTCTCACTGCCCACCCTTTGAGTCACCCTGGAACTGGCCTGGAAATAGTGAAAGTCTTGTCCAGGGTCCTGTGTCTGTACCACGAAGTGGAGTCATTGCCAAATGTGCAAGGCCCCTTGAAGTCAGGCATGCAGCAAACACTGCTCTGCGCTTGGCAAGAGGATCTTTGTCAGGATGGAGAGAGGAGGCTGGAACTTAGAGCTATGTGCCTTGGGACACACTGCTGCCATTCCTCTGAGGACTGTCACCTGCCTGTGGCAAGGATGGGGGTGGGGTGGGAAGAGAGGAAGGAGACAAGGGGACAGTTCCCATAAATCTTTCTCCAACCCTCTCTACTCTCACCTTTGTCTTTCCCCATCAATAGCTTCTCCCTTTCCCCTGCCAATTGCCCCAGTGAATTTATTAATAGAATTTGGGAAAAATATCCAGAGGGAGGTTGCTCTGTCAACACATAGCTCCCCTGAGGCTAGTGAGCAGAATCCTAGCTTATATAGGAGAGAAAACATGTTGGGAGGACAAAATACAACAGCTCCTATGCTCCCTGATTCTTCTACATAGTGAAGACAAACACCAACTAATGTCTCAACCTATTATTATCCAGTGAGCATCACACAGTGACTGTATTTATTAACGCCATTAAGAATTCTTTTACAGGGCGACCTTTTTTTTGGAGACAGAGTCTCACTCCATCACCCTGGGTAAAGTGTAGCGGTGTAATCATAGCTCACTGAAACCTCAAACTCCTGGGCTCAAGCCATCCTCCTGCCTCAGCCTCTTGAGTACCTCCTGAATAGCTGGGACTACAGATGCCACCATACCCTGCTATTTTTTTCTGTTTTTGATAGAGTCAGGATCTCACTCTTGCTCAGGCTTGTCTTGAACTCCTGGCCTTAAGTGATCCTCTTGCCTCAGCCTCCCAGAGTGCTAGAATTACAAGCGTGAGCCATAATCCAACCAGGGCAACTTTTATTAGCTGCAAGAGATACTAATATGTTAATATTTCCCATTTTCCCAATGCTTAACTGCTCTATATAACTGTAATGAACATTCTTATAACTCAAGTGTGAATGGATCTCTGATATTTTCTTAGAATTTCTAGATTTGACCCTTCCCGAATCAAAGGATCTAGCTTCTATTTGAGACATTTGGTCTTTTTTGTCCTCTAGACCAGTGGTCCCCCAAATTTTGGACACCAGGGACTGGATTCATGGAAGACAGTTTTTACCCAGATGGGGTGGGGGAGGTGAGGGGAGTGGGAGTGGAGATGGAGCTCAGGCAGTGATGCAGGTGATGGGGAGCAGCTGTAAATACAGATGAAGCTTCGCTGGCGCATCACCTGCCACTCACCTCCTGCTGTGCAGTGCCCCTCCCCTTCCTAAGTTTCACGGAAGGCAATTTTTCCATGGACAGAGGTGGATAGGGGGTGTGGTGGAGCTTTGCAGCCTGGTTCCTAATAGGCAGTGGATCAGTATCAGTCTCTGGCACGGGAGTTGGGGACTGCGGCTCTAGACTTTTTGCAAATACCAAGTTAATCAGAACGTACAAGGTCCTAAGTTCTTCTTGTGGACAAGAGAGCGGCTTTGTCAGCCTTGGCTTTTGGGTCACAAGTGGCCTTCTTTTTGCAAGGTGTCCTGAAAACTTCATGGAACCCAGCAGTGAAGTCCCCATGGTTACTTTGCACCATGAAGACTTCATGTTTGCACCAAGACAAAATGTATGTCCCTCCTTGGCTGGCTTCCCCAGCAAGAGGCCACCAAAAATGGGGCTCCCTTTACCTGGGCCCAGAGATGAGAAACAAAGACACATTAGGCCTCCTGGGCAAGCTCCATGGTGAGGGGACAGGGTCTTGAAGGGTGCGAACATAAGCATAGAGCACATATGCCTGCACCCCAGGCCTCCCTGGTGAAGCTGGCAGGTGAGGAATGGCAGGTGCTGCAATGGCAGAGGCCTCTGGAAACTTGAGTCAGTACCAGGGAAGGGGAAGCATTTGTGAGAGGCATAAGTGGGCAGAGGTTGAGTTGGTCAGGTAGAGGGAAGAAGTCACAAGGTCAGAGGCAGGAGGGAGTGATCCAGATTATTTGATATCAGCAGGTCTAATGCCACAAATGGCATCTCCCAAGGGCCTCCCTTGTGTTCGCTCTCAGTGAGTCCTGGCAGGAGACTGCAGCACTGCCTCACGGGCAGGGAAAGGGTCACAGGATGATGTCTTGGAGTTCTGAAGGCCAGTTCGGGGCATTTTGGGGAGGGGGAGGCTCTCTCAACAACAGATGCCCTTTCCTTCATTCCTAGAATCGAGTGACTTTTTCCCTCCCAACATTTTTTCTCTGTGTTCGTTTCCAAATGCCCATTTGCAAACTGGTGTAGATCTATGGTAGAATTTTCATTTGAGGCAAACTGAGAAGAAGAGAAAAAAGACTGTGAAGTGAATTTTTAATGAGGATGGATTTATTTAATTTTAAGCACTGTTGTTTATTTTAAGGAATGACCTTCCTTCCTTTTGGTGTTAAAATGCTCTATCATTTATGAAATGATTATGAAAGTAAATGGCATTTTCTTTTACTTTCCTCACTTGGCTATGTAAAAAGCTGGAAGTTCTATGTGGATACCTTTCTGTGCATGCCCTTTCCTTTTGGGTTTGAGTTTATCTGCTCAAAAGAATCCAAAAACTTAGGGTCCAGTGAGTTAAGTCCTCTTGAGGGTAAGCCCAGCCCATGGGCTTTTATCCAACGAAGTCTTCATTTAACAAATACCAAGGGCCCACTGTGTGCCAGGCCTTACGCCAGGAGCTGTGCTGGTGGGCTTGTCTGGTGGTGGAGGGGGTCACACTTGGCCAAGCTTCCCATGGCTTGACCCTCCTGTGGTAGGCTGAAAATACCACACCCCTCCCAACATATCCACATGTATCCAACATAACTTGTGAATGTTACCAATTTTGCAAAAATTGTGATTAAGGACCCCAAGAGGAGAAGCTTATCTTGGATGACCTGGGTGGACCCTAAATGCAATTACAGTTGTCCTTGTGAGAGAAAGGCAGAGGAAATTCTGAGGCAGACACATAGGAGAGGAGAGGGTGACATGCAGATGGAGGCTGAGATTGGGGTGATGTAGCCTCAAGGAACTTCACTGCCAGCCACCAGAAGCCAGGAGAGGCAAGGAACAGGTTCTCCCCAGGGAGTCTGGAGGGAGTGTGGCCCTGCTGACATCTTGATTTCTAGCTTCCAAGACTGTGAGAAGATAAATTTTTTTTTGTTTTTATCCATCAAAGTTGTGGACATATGTTACCACAAGAAAACCAACCTACAATCCACCAAGTCCAATGAGAGTGGCAAAGCCAGGGTGAATTGCTGGGGCCTGATTGTCCAGGCTCAGGCCTAGCAGTACTGTTTATGAATATACATGCTGTCTAACAACATGTAGCTGGCCTACCCTTGCTTGGAATCTGCCAAATCTTTTCCACCAAGACCTGGACTGGCTCTTAGTGGTTTTACCTCCCCACCCCTGCCCAGAACTAGTGACATCAGAATTTCAGCTGTAAAATTTCCTCCAAAATGAAAAGTGTGTGTCATATTTATTTTCTTTCTCTAAAACAAATTTAATCTGATGCAAAATTTCATTGTTCTGGGTGCTGGGGAAATCAATTTCCATCATCCCTGGGGCTCTTCCTTGTCTTGGAACATGGGGAAACGTCTGAGGTCTTGTGCGCTTGGTGGATGGCTTGGACTCTGTATCCACACAAGTCACTCTGGTCCATGTCTATGTGACCTTAAAGGCAGGTGGCTCTGCACCTCTGTGCCAAGCTAGGCCACAGAGTCACACATGGTACCAGAGCACAGCCCCTCCATATGTGGCACTGTCATCCCTCTTGATGTCCTAGCTCTTCCCAGGGCCCTGCAAGAGGCAGGAGGCACCCACAGACTCTGGTCCTTCATCCACTCAGCCTTGGAGGACATATTCTCTTGCTTCCTCTTCTGACTCTTTTTGCTTCTTAAACTCCCAAACTTACCTTTCTCCCTGCCTCTCTGTAACAATCTAAACGAATCTCTGTTATGGACTGAATTGTGTGCCCCACAAAGTCATATGGTGAAGCCCTAATCCCCCAAGGTGACTGTATTTGAAGATAGGGCCTCGAAGGAGGTAATTAAGATTAAATGAGGTCATCAGGGTGGTACCCTAATCCAATAGGATTAGTGTCCTTATAAGAAGAAGAAGAGACACCAAAGACCTTTCCCCCCAACACCAATGCACAGAGTCAAGGTCAGGTGAGGACACAGTGAGAAGGTGTCTGTCTACAAGCCAGGAAGAGAGGCCTCCCCAGAGACCAGTCCTGATGGCACCTCGATCTTGGACTTCCAGCCTTCAGAACTGAGAAAATGAACTTCTGCTGTATAAGCCACCCAGTCTGTGGTATTTGGGGAGTTCACATCTGCAGCATTTTGTAAATGTATGAGACCACTGAACTTTCTTTTCATCCAGCATCTGGTAGGACCAGTGTTTGGTCAACGTCACTTTGGAATCTGCTGATTTTCATTGGAGAATTATGAAATATAAGACCTAGACTAGATCATTGAGATCATGTAGTCTGAAGCCTTGGATTTAAACTTGGGGAAATTGAGGCTCAGGAAGGTGAAAGGATTGGCCAAGGTTGTCCAGCTGAGCCAGGCATGGACCCAGAGTCTCTTGACTTCCAGCCAGCTAGTCTTATTTCCACCCTTTTGCTATCTTTTATGCTGACTCACATGGGAAACCTCTGAAAAATGCCAGCTCCGACAGACCCAGGCAGGTAGCCACCTTTGACCTGACTCCTATTCAGGGGCAATGGCTGTCTTTGGAAGGGCTTAATTTTTTTTTTTTATTTCAGCATAATATGAGGGTACAGATGTTTAGGTTACGTGTGTTGCCCTTCCCCCCCCCCTCAGTCCAGGTTTCAAATATGTCCATCCCATTGCGTGGTGCACATTGCACTCTTTGTGTACACATATACCCGTCCCCTCCTCCCTCCTCCCTCCTCCCCCCTGCCCACTATCTAATAGATGTAATTCTTACATATGCACTTATGTGTTGATCCGTTAATACCAATTTGATGGTGAGTACATGTGATGCTTATTTTTCCATTCTTGGGATACCTTGCTTAGTAGAATGTGTTCCAGCCCTTTCCAGGAGTATATAAGAGGTGTTATGTCACCA
>CAUYSK010021339.1:0-18986 GCA_963575035.1 Avahi laniger
ATTAATTTCTTTCTATTTTTGGTAGAGATGGGGTCTCGCTCTTGCTCAGGCTGGTCTCGAACTCCTGAGCTCAGAACGATCCGCCCACCTCGGCCTCCCAGAGTGCTAGGATTACAGGCGTGAGCCACCGCGCCTGGCCCCAAAGCTTTTTCTTAATTGTAAGTTCTGACCTTCCATTGATTTGTTTTCCTCAGATTCTTTACTTTTGTTGTTGTTGTTGTTGTTGTTGTTGTTGTTAGGGTCTTGCTCTGTCACCCAGACTGGAGTGCAGTGACACAATCACAGCTCAATGTAACCTCAAACTCCTGGGCTCAAGAAATCCTCCTGCCTCGGCCTCCCAAAGTTCTGGAATTATAGGCATGAGCCACTGCACCCAGCCAGATTCTTTACTTTTTATGTTCTAGCTGAGTTGACGTCCCTTCACTTTGGGACTCTTGGCCCCACAAGCAAAAATGGCTGATGTAATCAATTAGTCATTTTGACTTCTTTAAATAGTCGATTGCAATAATGGTGCAGTGACCAAATGATGTCAATTATTCAGACTCCAAAATGAATCACCAGAATCACCAGAACTTAGATCTCTGAGAAAAATTTCAAGAATCTTTTTAACCTCTTTAAAGTATAAAACAACAGCAGAGCAAATCAAAAATGTCCAATTCTGACTCTCCCTCTTACAAGATGAGGAAGTATTGGCAAACTCCTGACTCTCACAGTAAAATGGAGATGATAATAATAGTACTGACTTCTTAAGGATGTTGAGAGGATTAAGAGAAATATTGCATATAAAGTGCTTTGCACAGTGCCTGCCACACAGTAAGTAAGCCAGAAATGTTAACTAAATATCAGATCTACAATTTTCTTAGGGACACAGCTATTTGCATGCATTTTGACCAATAAATATGAAAAAAAAGTAGTGCCAGATCTTATGTCCAGTTGCCCAATTTATTTGTCTTTTTTTTTTTTGTTCACTTCTTCCACAGAAACAATTAACTCTCAAAACCACTGTTGGCAAAGGGATAGTGTGAGGACACAGAAGGTGGGAGAGTGGCATTTGGCAGGAAACTTCCTGCAAAATAATAATAGTGTGTATCCAAACACTTAAAATCATTAATACCCTTTCTCCCAGGAATTCCACTTCTGGGAATCTATTCTAAGGAAATCTGCCACACCACAGCCAGAGTGATTTTCTTAAAATAAAAATCAGATCACGCCACCATCCTACTTACAACCTATCAATAGCTTCCCATTCTTAGAATAAAATCCAGATTCATCATTACTAGAAGCCTACAAGGGGCTGTAAAATGCGGATTCTCCTACATGGCAAACCACAGCAGCTGATGTCCAGAACAGGACCCCAGCAGTGGTTGTCAATTTCATCTTCACAGTAGCGTCCCCCAGGGAGGCTGCATCCCAGACTGATTAAATCAGAATCTCTCTGGGTAGGCCCAGGAATCACTATTTTTTAGATTTCCTCAGGGGATTCTGATATGTAGCTAAGGTTGAGAACCACTACTTCCTTCCTTGGGTCTACAAAGGAGTGAAAAACAAAACAAAACAAAACAAAATAATAAAATAAAATTGAAAAAAAAGAACCACTACTTTGGAGCCCCTAAGCACTGCAAGTTATCCGTGGCCTCTCCAACCCTACCTCCCAACGTGCATGGATTAGCAAGACAATGCTAAACCACAGCGGGGGCGGGGGAGGGGGGGTGGGGAGGAGGATTGGAAGCTACTTGAATACATTAAAAAATGTATCAAATATGAACAACTCTGAAAACTTGGGGTTTGATTTTTTTCTCATTTCCTTTGGTGATTCTGACTCTCTGGTTACATTAGCATTTCTCCCACTCTGTTGCAGTTATAGGGACCAAGTTTCTATTCCTAGAATACCCCAAGCCTCCCCAGCCTCTGAGCTTTTGTACTTGCTGTTCCCTCTGCCTGGAATGCCTTTCCTACATTTGTTCCCATCAGGATTGGGACTAGCCTAGCAAGGTGACTGAGGTACCTAGGGTACAAAGTTTAAAGAGGCACTCACTCTCAGGGTCATGCAAATGCCAACTTTGCACTTGCACAAGCCTGTGTGTGAGTCCCTCCTTAAATTTGGGGTTCCTAGCACTGCATTTGCCACACTCTGGCCTCTGCCCTGTTCTCCATGGCCCATCTCAGCTCTTCGGAGAAGTCTGCCTGTAGCTTCCTGCCCAAAAAAGCTGGCCGGTGCCCTTTCCAGTTACTCTCTGTCACATACCTTGTTTCTTTCCTTGGTAGTATTCGTCACCTCTGCAAGTATTGGGTTTCTTTGCACATTTATCATCTGTCTAACCCTTAGGATGTGAGCTTTGTGAGAGCAAAGGTCACACCTGTCCCAGCCCCACCTCCTCTATCCTAGGCACACAGCACAGCACCTGACCCACAGAGGCACTCAAGAAATGGGAGGAATGAAATGGACCAAGTTGATACAAATGTATTCATCTCAAAAAAAAAGGGAATGATCCCAATGCCCAACACTAGGAAACTGATTAAGAGACCATATATTCAGAGGTGAAATCTTCTGCAACCACTGGAAATTATATTTATGAAGAATTTTTAATGAAATCAGCAAAATATTATGTTAACATGTTAAACAAACAAAAAAAGCATGAGATTCAAAAATGAACATGTGCTATGACCTCAACTTGGTTAAAAAAAAAAAAAGACTGGGATTCATAGAGGAAAAAAAGAAGAAAATTTGTTACATCTACCTAATATTGAAGGCCTGTGGTAAGTGGGACCATGGGTGATTTTTTTTCTGTGCTCTTGCTAGTTTACGAATTAGAATGCAGAAGTGGTATTTGTAAAACAAAATTTAAAAAAACGAAAAGTAAGCACTCAATAAATACGTGTTGAATGAACAAAGAATGAACATTCTTAGGGTGTGGCAGTGACTCACAGACCTTTGAGTAAACTTTGGCCAAAGCGTTGAATCTTAGCTCTAATAATAGCGACCAATTCAAGCTAATATTTATTGAGCATTTACTAATGCCAAGCACCGAGCTAAATGGTCAATATGAGGTTACTTCATGAAATTCTCCAAAACCACACTACAAGTAGGTACCAATGTGGCATTTTACAAATTGGAAGTGTCATGCCAAGAGAAGCTAAGCAGCCTTCCCAAGGTCACTCAGCTGGTAGAAGGCAGGGCCAGGAAGGGAATGTCACAGGCAGGAACAGAAGGGACATTTGGCCCCAACCTCACATTCGTCAAAGGCCTCAGATTTAGACCTTTGACATTCCTCCCTAGTGAGGTTATATTCAGAGTCCCAGAGACACACGGAGAGGAAGGAAGTCTAAATTTTAAAACTGTGCCCTGTTACCAGCCCACACACCTATTGGGGCTGTGCATTAATATTTCAAAATAAATTATATTATTATCTGGCAAATAGGTAATTATATTGCATTATAGTTTGTTATCCTCTTGTGTTAGAAGTATTCAACTGTAAAAAGGAAACAAAATATATCACAAATTTTGTACTGAGGGAGCTCAGTAAATTTCACCCCAAAATACGACTCCTTGGTATAAAGAATATTTGGAATTAAATGCCCTTAGAGATCAACACAGGAAGGGGCTTTCCTTCTTTCTTCCTAGAAAACCAAACCCATCAAAAATAACAATCAATTTCCCTTCCCCTCCCTGTTATCTCAATATATTACAAGAAAGAAGATCAAGAATGCAACCAGACCTGACCCAAATCATTTTAAATATTATACCTGTCTCTCAGGTTAATTTAATTTCCAAAGAGAACCATTTACAAGTTAATCTGTTTTCCCTCCCCCCCCCATTCATTCTCCCAACTATCGATTCATCCTCCCTAGTAACCCTTTATTGCCCCTAAACAGAATGACCTACATTTCTCATCTCCTCCTCCCCTCTAAGATGGGGGTATAGAAACTTCTGGACCCCACTGAGATGTGGGGTAATCACTCTGTGATTCTCCCCAAGTGAACAGTATATAGGGTCGAAAGGGAAGTTTCCCCTCACCCACACAGTACCCTGCTTGCTATTTCCTACATTTTTAATACACTCAGAGACTCAAAAACTGTAACATGATTCTTTCTTAACTCTCGAAAGACTCTGGAGTCAGGATTTGAACACAGACCAACCCCAGAGTCCTTAACCACCAGGATTTTCCTAGAGATCTTCCAAATTTCCTAGATAGATTGCACTCACATTTATTCCCTGAGTAAACAAAAGATAAGGCTCTCTCTTTTGTTTTCTTTAAACCTTATATCTGACCCCAGACTGACCCAATTAGACATCGAGAATTGAGGAACTTGATTCTCAAACAGAGGATTCAAGTACAAGAGTGATTTTTAAAATACGATCTTAAAAGCAAATCCACATCCTAGAGACATTAAAGCAGATTTTTAAAAATGAAAACAGCAGCCTTTTTGTTTCTGCCCCCAGCTAGGAAATCTTTGTCACTGGTCAGGCTCCTTCCGTAAGGGCTATTTTTATAGCGAGTTTTCAAGTTGGTGCAGGAGGAATTTGGCTGGGAAACCTCATGACACATTTGAAATCTCCACTCAGGCTGCCTCAGCTTGAGGTAGGGGCCAAAATTCTATGAATCAGGGCACAAGATGTGCCCTCAGTGGCTCGTGCACACTCTAAACAATAAAACAGGAGGACAACGAAGCTTATCTGAAGCTCTTTGTAACTTATAAAATAGAGATAGCAAGAGGTGAAATTCCCCCATATTTGGCTCTGAGCTGCCTAAGGATTTGCAAGGCGATTCTAATGGAGGGAGCTCTTTTGCTTTTCATGATTAAACCATTTTCAGGGATACCTGCAAATAAAATGTAAATTATGTAAACATCAATATAAATCTCCAGCTGCAAATCACTGCCTTCTATTGTTTCTATAGTTATCTCTTAAAAATTTTAAAAGATATCCTGTCTATATCTCTTTCCTGTACCTAATAATGTATTTCTGAAGAACTGGATTGTACAAAGGTGAAACTTTTTACTTTTTTTGAGACAGGATCTTGCTCTGTCGCCCAGGCTAGTATGCCGTGACGAAATCATATCTCACTACAACTTCAAACTCCTGGGCTCAAGCAATCCTCCTGCCTCAGCCTCCTGAGTAACTAGGACTACAGGAGTACCACTATGACCAGCTAATATTTTAATTATTTTAGTGATGGAGTCTTGCCATGCTGCCCAGTCTGGTCTCAAATTCCTAGCCTCAAGGATTCTCCCACCTCAGCCTCCCAAAATGCTGGGATTACTGGCTTGAGTCACTGCCCCAGGCAGAAACATTTTACTGGGAATGCTAATGGACAAGCATTGTTTGGCCAGGGGTATTTCATCTTTCTATCCACTTTTAGTAGGAATTCCTAGCACTGTGTCCTGCCACTTAATCCATGGCTTCTGTCATCTTTCTCCTGGTTCTTCCCCAACTCCATCCAGCCTTCTTAAACGTCTTGCCTAAAGTCAGCACCCTCCAGGACTGGGGTGAAGAGAAAGAACGTTAGTGTGCGGTGGGAGTGAGAAGAAGGAGTGTGCAGATGGAAATTAAAGCTGGGGTACAGGAGAGTGCCGCCTTCTGCATTTACTGTCACTGCTTGGAAGTCACCTAAATCTGATGATGACAATAATAATAATAATAATAATAATACAATCCATAATAACAGTAGTTAACATTTATTGGGCTCTTATACTTCCCAGGCAAGGTGCTAAGCGCTTTACATAACTGTGATAACTACCCCTCAAGATGACCACATAAAGTCGGGTGCTCTTGTTCCCAGATGATGAAGCAGATGTTTATAAAGGACACGATTTGCCCAAGGTGACAGCTAGTAAACAGTACAGCAGTTGCCTGTCTCTGTGCTACCCCTATAATTTATTTTAGCCAACAATCAACCGAATTTGTATGAGTAATCTGTTTCTTAAAAGCAATCAGGTGTCACAGTGTGACTCTTTATCAATAAAGAGTTAAAGAAGGCTGGGTGCTGTGGCTCATGCCTATAATCCCAGCACTCAGGGAGGCCAAGACAGGAGGATCGCTTAAGGTCAAGAGTTCGAGAGCAGCCTGGGCAACATAGAGAGACCTCCATCCTTTCAGCACTACAAAAAATAGAAAAATTAGCTGGATTATCTGGGTGTGGTGGTATGCTCTCATAACCCTAGCCACTTGGGAGGCTGAGGCAGGAGGATCACTTGAGCTCAGGAGTCTGAGGTTGCTGTGAGCTAGGCTGACGCCACAGCACTCTAGCCCGGGCAACAGAGTGAGACTCTGTCTCAAAAAAAAAAAAAAGTTAAAGAAAATTCCTTCTAAATAAGGAAGGGTAAATATTTCACTTCAGAGGTTCTTGCTGAACTAGAACCATTTAGCTTCTTCAGTGGTCCGCTATATATGTCATAACTGAAATTATTTCTTCATACAACCACAGAGAGGCAAATGCAGGCTTCTTCTATAAGGTCTGTTCCACTAAAACGATTTGAAGGTCACACGGCTTGGCGTGGTGTTTTGACCATCCCCCAGGCATGCTACCTCTCGGGGGACTCACCCTGCTGGGCCCTGGAAAAGGCTACTTAGAAAAAGCATGACTTACGGTGGCTTTTAGACGAGGAAGAAGCAGATGGCTGAGTATTACATCACCTCGGGTAAGGAAAACAGGAATGTGAAAATAATAGGATTGCAGAAAAATAATAGTTTAATCTCCAAATCATCAGTGAGCATCTGGGAGGTGTTTATTCCCAGCAAACACTAGGGATGGAAGAGGGCTAATAAAATCCTGGCCCACTACTATCCAACTCAAAAGCAGATACCACATTTTTCTTCAATTTTGTTAAAATACTAATGGCCATTTACTAAGAATTTTAATTATTAATATATTTATTTCTAACCATTACCACTCCTCAAACTCTGGGAGGTAAATAGTATAAAATTCTTGTCTTTACGTAGGAAGAAATTGCACTCAGAAAGATTAGTAACTTGCCCCAAGACACACAGCTGGTAAGTGGCACAATCTGGATTTGATACCAAAGATATCCCCTACCTAAAAACCACCTGAGGGCCATAAAAGAAGAAACATTTTTCTGACCATCTTATAATGTATTAGTATGATGTATGAAATTCCAAACACCTACTCGTTCTTAGCAGTTGAATCTTTTTTTTTCCTTTTGAGACAGAGTCTCACTCTGCTATCCAGTCTAGAGTGCAATGGTGTCATCGTAGCTCACTGCAACCTCTAACTCCTGGGCTCAAGTGATCTTCCTGCCTCAGCCTCCCAAGTGGCTAGGGTTATGAGAGCATACCACCACACCCAGATAATCCAGCTAATTCTTCTAATTTTTGTAGTGATGAAAGAATGGAGTTCTCACTATGTTGCCGAGGCTGGTCTCAAACTCCTGGGCTCAAGTGATCGGTCCTCCTACCTTGGCCTCCCACAGTGCTAGGATTACAGGCCTGAATTCTGATTCTTATTAGTGCTCTGGTCATGGAACACAGGTATTGAGTGGTCAGCCCTGACCCTGGTTCCTCCACTAGCCCTGTGATTTTCAGCACATGTGACTTTGCAGAACATACGGTCGTTGGGGAACTCATATATCATACTACAGCAGGCAATCCTGTACTTAGCTCTGGGGAATTACATTTTTGGAGGGCTGAGAGTTTCACTTTGTATCTTATTTCCTTTGGTATTGTCAAGGTGATACTAGGGCCTAATCTGAAACCTGTAGTGTAATGACAGAAGGCTCTAACTCAGTGTTTGCCAAACTTACATGAGAGCATTATTAAAAACAATCATACTGTATTAACACAACTCTGAGGGAAACGAGGAGGTATATTGTACAGCTGGATTACAGTAGATGGCAAAGATAAAACTGTCTCAAAGATGAAAGAATTATTTTTGCAAGAAATTGCCATAATTTTAGTCATGTTACAGATACTTACTGAAACATAACACAAGGTACAGTCTGGGTGTCATGGCTTACACCTGTAATCCCAGCACTTTGGGAGGCCAAGGCAGGCGGATTGGATCACTTGAGGCCAGGAGTTAGAGACCAGCCTGAGCAACATCTCAAGACTCTGTCTCTACTAAAAAAAAAAAAAAAACAGAAAAGAAAATTAACCAACTGTAGTGGTGTACACCTGTAGTCCCAGCTACTCAGGAGGCTGAAGCAGGAGGATCTCTTGATCCCAGGAGTTTGAGGCTTGCAGTGACCTATGGTCGGGCGTCTGCACTCCAGCCTGGGCAACGGAGCGAGACCCCTTCTGTTAAAAAAAAAAGAAAGACAAGTTACACAATACAGACTAGCAGTCATCACATTGAAGACACGCAGAAGCACAAAAATTAATTAATAATCTGCTGCCCACATGTGCCATATCCAAAGCATACTTTCTATGTCCAGGCACCATGCAATCTCTCAGGGGGCTTTCCAGGCCATCGTGTGGCCTGTGAAACTATACTTGGCTTCATGCTTAGAAGGTTTTTAAGTTTGGTTTAATGCTTTGCTGTTGCCATCTTGAAATATTTATTGAAATTTGAACAAGGAGTGTTGTATTTTTTTTTTTTTTTTGAGACAAAATCTCACTCTGTCGCCCCAGCTAGAGTGCAGTGGCCTCATCATAGCTCCCAGCAAACTCCTGGGCTCAAATGATCCTTCTGCCTCAGCCTCCTGAGTAGCTGGCACTACAGGTGTGGGCTACGATGCCCAGCTAATTTTTTTCTATTTTTAGTAGAGATGGGGTCGCCGCACTTGCTCAGGCTGGTCTCTAACTCCTTGACCTCAAGCGATCCTCCCACCTTGGCCTCGCACTCAATTTTCCAAAAAAGGGGAAAGGACTTGAATAAACACTTCTTCACAGAAGATATACAAATAGCCAATAAACAAATAAAAAGAAGCTTAACATCACTAATCATTAGGGAAATGCAAATCAAAACCACAATGGGATGCCATTTCATACTCAGTAGGATGGCTGCTATAAACAAAAACAAAAATAGAAAATAACAAGTGCTGGCTAGAGGGTGGAGAAATTGAAACCCTTATGTATTGCTGGTGGGAATGTAAAATAATGCAACTGCTAAGGAAAATAATATGGAAGATCCCCCCTTCCCTAAAACAGAATTATCATACAATCCAGCAATTTTAATTCTGGGTATATAGAATTGAAAGCAGGGACTCAAACAGATATTTGCACACCCACGTTCATAGCAGCATTATTCACAATAGCCAAGAGGTAGAAGTAAGCCAAGTATCCACTAATAGATGAATGGCTGAACAAAATGTGGTGTATACACATACAACAGAATATTATTTAGTCTTAAAAAGGAAGGACATTCTGACACATGGTACAACAGGGATATACCTTAAAGACATTATGCTAAGTGAGATAGGCTAGTCACGAAAGGACAAGTACTGTATGATTCCACTTATATGAAGTACCTAGAGTATTAAAATTCATAGAGACAGACCGGGCGCAGTGGCTCACTCACACCTAGCACTCTGGGAGGCCGAGGCAGGTGGATTGCTCAAGGTCAGAAGTTCGAGACCAGCCTAAGCAAGAGCGAGACCCCGTTTCTACTAAAAAATAGAAAGAAATGATCTGGACAACTAAAAATATATAGAAAAAATTAGCCGGGCATGGTGGCACATGCCTGTAGTCCCAGCTATTCGGGAGGCTGAGGCAGGAGGATCGCTTGAGCCCAGAAGTTTGAGGTTGCTGTGAGCTAGGCTAACGCCACAGCACTCATTCTAGCCTGGGTGACAGAGTGAGGCTCTATCTCAAAAAAAAAAAAAAAAAAAAAGAATGTGGCCCAAAGATGCAAATTTGAGAGTCATCGGCCTGAAGATGTACTTTAAGGGTAAGTATGAAAACAATGTTAGAGATAATTGCTCAAGGAAAAGGAAAGTTATACATTTTTAAGTGCAATTAAACAAATTTAAAAAACCTAGAATCATTCATCTTAAAGGCCCTTAAACGTCCCTACAAGCCCCCTTCAGAATCTTAAAGTGTGAACTCTTGCTCTTGGCCTTCTAATTAATCCTGCCTTAAAGTCTCAAGGGCCATTCACAACAAGCAAAAAGCCTTTTATCATCATTCGTAAAAAAATGACCTGAAAGAGCTGCTTCTTTTGCTGTATTTGCATCACATCAGAGCTGCTTCTGAGTTTTGGTTTTTTTTTTAATCCCAATTGTGCAATATGTAGGCCACCCTATAGTTTAAATAGGCATTTCCAAATTTGCCTTGGGGAAGTAACCAGTTGATGCTTGTCTCCATGGGAAAGCAAGCTCTGAGCTATACACTTTTGGAACCACAACCTGCTGCTACCGAGTTAGCAATTGCCACCGCCTGGTTTCAATCAGACCCAGCCCCTAACCCACGGAACTATTATGTAATAATAAAAATAGTAATGTTAGATAGCATTTATTGAGCATTGCAATGATCTGAATGTATCCTCCCAAATTCATGTGTTGAAATCCTAACCCCCAAGGTGCTGGTTTTAGGAGGTGGGGCCTTTGGGAGGAGATTAGATCATGAGGATTGCACCCTTGTAAAAGAGGCCCCAGGGCACCAGAAGGTTACGTCTGTGGACCAGAAAGTGGGCTCTCTCCACACGCCAAATCTACCAGGTCCTTGATTCTGGACTTCCGAGCCATTAGAACTAGGAAAAGTAAATTCCTATTTTTGTTTTGTTTTGTTTTGTTTTGTTTTTTGAGACTGAGTCTCACTCTGTCCCCTGAGTAGAATGTAGTGGCATCATCATAGCTCACTGCAACCTCAAACTCCTGGGCTCAAGCAATCCTCCTGCCTCAGCCTCCCAGAGTGCTAGGATTACAGGCATGAGCCACCGCACCCCACCAAGTTCCTATTGTTTAAAGCCCACCGGTTTATCATATTCTGTTATAGCAGCCCACATGGACTTAGACAAGCATGTATCCTGTGCCAGGTGGTAGGCTTCTCTGCCCTTTACACACAGAGCTCTAATCTTTACACAGGCTTAGATGGGGAGGTATTATTATCCCCATTTTACAGATGAAAATACCAAGCCTCAAAATAACTGTGTGTCTTGCTAAAGAACTAGACCTGCCTTTCCTTAGACTTTGTGGCAAGCCTAGCTGTTCATTAAGCCTTATTATTTATCGTGGCATCTGACCGAGCTCTCTCATTTGCTCGTCCAGAGATACAAACCCCATCTCGTTCTTTTTTTCTATCAACTACAGTTTCTGGCTTATAATGAGTACTCAAATATTTATTGAAAGACTGAAGTAGAGTCACAGATATGATCGCACAAAACACATAACTGGGCCAGGCACGGTGGCTCACACCTGTAATCCTAGCACTCTGGGAGGCCGAGGCGGGTGGATTGTTTGAGTTCAGGAGTTCGAGACCAGCCTGAGCAAGAGCAAGACCCCATCTCTACTAAAAATAGAAATAAATTAGCTGGACAACTAAAAATATATAGAAAAAATTAGCCGGGCATGGTGGCGCATGCCTGTAGTCCCAGCTACACAGGAGGCTGAGGCAGAAAGATTGCTTGTGCCCAGGAGTTTGAGGTTGCTGTGAGCTAGGCTGACGCCACGGCACTCTAGCCCAGGCAACAGAGTGAGACCCTGTCTCAAAAAAAAAAACAACACGTAACTGTCATCACTTGACTGGCTGCAAGTGGACTATGGCCTTGGGAGTATTTTGTGTGGTTTCCAAATTCTGCAAAGGAAAAAGAAAGTTGTATTAGTTCTCCACGTTTATAAATTGGGAAATTGCAATGAAAATACAAATTTTTACTTTTCTTGAAATCTGGAAACACTATACCCATATTCCCACAAGTTAACAAAGGGAGAGGGTTGAGTAGGGGCTACCCTTAGCCCCATATCGGCTACCACATGTCTCCTGTAGACACTTGATCTTGCACCTTCCAACTATAACATCCCCTTATTTTAGAAGTGAGAAAACGGAGACCCAGCAGAGCAAAGTGACTTGCTCTGAGAGATTCGGGGGTAGCCTCTTTCCACCGCCCAGGATCCACAGGTGTCCTAAAATTTGTCGTGACAACCCCTAAACACACATGAATGAAAATGAGTGTGGGTATAAAGACTGAACAGAAATGTACAGGCCATGTATCATTATCAAGCTAAGGAAAAAGACTAAATATACGGATGAATCAGTACAAAAGGATCTGTCAGTTCAAAAATTCCAAGGCAATACAATTTCTATCGCCCTTGGTCACAAGTTTGCAATCCGGGCCTCTTTCTACTTGTTTGGGGAAATAACTAAGTCCAGGTTAATGTTTATTTCAATTCTGAGTCAGCCTTGGTTTCACTTTCTAAATCGTTTGGTAATGATCTGATAAGATGTTGAGAAATGAGTAAAAAGAAAAAATGGGAGGGTAGGGTGGAGTGAGTAAAAAACAGCTGGTTTGGGGGCCTCCAGGGAGTAACTAAGTGGTAATTAGTGACATGGAGGACAGAATAGGTCCAAATGTTAATTAAAGTGTTTCCTCCTCCTTTACTCTCTGGGGCCCCCTTGAACTTAATTACTCTCCCCTGGCCATTCTCCCCTCCCCCAGGCAGATTGATGGGGGCAGGAAGGATGCCAACGTCCCCAGAGAATCAGAAAAACAAAAGCAACAACGCCCGGACCTGGCTCAGTAAATCATTGATCCAAAAGTCAGAAAGTTTCAGACACACATCTCTGATTCCGTGTTTCATACTCAGGCCAGGGCTTCTCACGTTTTAACGCGCTTAGGAGAGTCACTCAGGGATTTTGTCAAAGTGCAGACTCTGATCCAGCAGGTCTGGGGGCAGGGCCCGAAATTCGGCATTTGTACCCAGCACGCATGAGGCACAGATGCCGCAGGTCTGAGACTGTGCTTGAGTAGAGAGCCCTGGGGTGGGCCACCGCTTCCCAAACTTGTCTGCCCATTCGAATCACCAGAGAGGGGTGTCGGGTCGGGGAGGGGGATGTTACGCACTGTCGATGGCTGGCTGGGCCACATCACCAGATTCTGATTTAATTAGTGTGGGTGAAACCTGAGCATTAGGAGTTTTTTTTTTTTCCCCAGAGTTTTCAAGGAGATTCTAGAATGAAGTAAAGGTTACACATACTGCCTTAGACTAGAGCAGTAGCTCTGGAACTTAAGGGTACACAAGGTGACCCGGAGAGTTTGTTAAAAACAGACTGCTGGACTGAAGGACACGGGCGCACTGTAGGGGGAAGGGCACGCCTTTAACCCGCACTCGGGTGAGGCAAAGACATGAAGCGTGACCATAATGTTTTACCCTCACAATACCCTGAAATAAAGAAAAAAAAAGACTGTTGGACCCCACCCTCCTGCGTTCCGGATTCCACAGGTCTGGGCGGGGCCTGAAATTTGCATTTCTGAAAAAGGGTTGCTGAATCTGCTAGTCTGGGAGAACCACTTCCTGTGGGCTGTGGAAGAGGTGAGGGACCATGCAGACAACAGCTGTGTCACCAAGGGGAGGCCACCGATCTTCACGTAAGCAAGCACTTAAGCAAGTATAAACTGCCAGTGTCCAGGAGCTACGCTGGCTGTCCTTTCTTGCCACCTGGGGAAGACTGTCCACCAACTGCAGCCAGCGTATGGAACCCCGTTTACGCCACAAGACTTGCCAGCTCTGCGATCTGTCCTCTCCGTGTGTACAACCCCCTCTGCCATGGTTCAGCACAGTTGTGGCCCATCTGGAGCAGAGGGCGGTGGGCTTGTCCCCAGGGGGCAGTGCTGTTGGAGAGGATAAACTCCTACACCCAGGCACGGTGGAGATCTCCCACCAAGTCAGGATGGTGGTAGAACATCCACCTTTGCTCCAGTAAAATCCCATGATTCCATTCCAGAGACATGGCTTGGCCACCTTACTTCTTACACCAAGGGTGGAAGAGTTGTCCCCACGGGGACACTGAGATATGGTTGAAGAATTAAGAATTCTTTTATGGGGACCAGATGGAAGAATGTTCAATGTAGGGACTATCCCTGATAAGACCCAGTTATTTTCTGAATCCGTACAATGTCTCTTCCAGCTATTTATTTTATTTATTTATTATGATATGCACTCGGGCTGGAGTGCAGTGGTGTGATCACAGCTCACTGTGACCTCCCATCTGCCTCAGCCTCCTGAGTAGCTGGGACTATAGGCACACACTGCCACACCTTGCTAATTTTTTAAAAAATTTTTTGTAGACACGGTGTCTGGCTCTGTCGGCCTAGGCTGGTCTTGAACTCTTGGCCTCAAGCAATCCTCCCACCTTTGCCTCCCAAAGTGCTGGGATTACGGGCATGAGCCACTGTGCTCGGCTCTCGAGCTTTTACTTCATGCTTTGCATTCAAAAAAGAAGAAGAAAAGAGAAAAGCATATGCTGTACATTTACAATTAGGCTTCGAGATGAAGCAGAGATGAGTCCCAGAAGTTCTTTTTAAATATCCATTTTTATTTTCCTCCAAGAAAGTTCTGTTATTTACCTATTTAATTTCTTTCAAGGCCATTTTCATAAGCAGTAGCCTGAGTTAGATAGCACTTTTATTTATTTACTTACTTATGTATTTTAAGCCTAGTCAAGTGAAGCAGTGGGAAGGTAGTACCTTTAAATCTTAGAATAGCCCCAGGCTGTCTCGGTAGCTCACGCCTGTAATCCTAGGACTCTGGGAGGCCAAGGGGAGGATTCCTTCAGGTCAGCAGTTTGAGACCAGCCTGAGCAAGAGTGAGACCCTGTCTCTACTAAAAATAGAAAAATTAGCTAGGCATCGTGGTGTGTGCCTATAGTCCCAGCTACTCGAGCCCAGGAGTTTGAGGTTGCCGTGAGCTATGATGATGCCATGGCACTCTACTCTGGGCAACAAAGTAAGACTCTGTCTCAAAAAAAAAAAATCTTGGAATAGCCTTAGAGATATGGGAAGTCAACTGTCATTTATTAAGCACCTACTATGTGCCAGGCAAGCCTCTCTGTGGTCATTAGCTCATGTATTGCAGTAGAAAGCTCTGTTATCACTGGGATTATGACTATCTGGAGTATTTTCATAGAAAATTTGCAAAAATATTTTTCAAAGCAAAATGATCTATTCAGATAAAGCATTCCCCCACAGAGAAAATGATGCAAATATTGAAGAAGTCTGTAGGGCTGAGAACCTGTGTGGGCCATTATGCCACTGAAACTTTCTGAACCTCTTAGGCTGACTATTATTATAAAACTCCTGGGGAGAGCTGGTTATTTAATTACACCACAAACAAAGTTTTAGCAATTGCCTCTAAATGGTTTTTCCAGGCCTATAGGGCACCCGGCCGGGGTTGGTGTATAGTAAGGCTAATTTCTGCCTGCTGGCAGAGACTTTTAAGTATTTGTTATCGTTGCTGTTACACGTAGACCATAAATTATATAGCAAAACAAAGCCATGCATTTGGCAAAGGATCAATATTTTTTTCTCTCTAAAATACTATATTGAACATTGGCCATGAAAATGACTATGTTCGTTCATTTAATAAATATGTTCTTAGGTACCCACGACATGCCAGGCACTGGGTTTACAATGGCGAACAAAATAGACATAATCCTTGCCCTAAAGTAGCTGCACAGCTGGTACAAGAAACAGGTAATGCAGGTAGACCAACCTGAATCTGTGTACTGACACTTGTCTCTGTGCTGTGTACACGCCAGCCCAATTATATATACCTTATATACCTCAGTATATAAGAGAGGGTAATACCGGGGGTATCATTTATAGTGGAAGTCCAGGGAAAATGACTTCAGCTGGGCCTTAGGGGTTGAGGAAAAAGGATTTAGGTAGGGAGTCGGGGAGGGGAAGAGAGTACCTGCTAGAGGTAAAAGGTCCCTGCAGTGGGAAAGAACTTGGCAACATCTGGAACCTGAATAAAGAATGAGGTAGGAGAGAACAATAGGTTTCTTCTGAGAACCTTAGTATATACACCCTCGAACAACACGGGTTTGAACTGCAAGGGTCCACTTCTACGTGGGTTTTCTTCCACATCTGCCCCACCTGGGACAGCAAGACCAACCCCTCCTCTTCCTGTTCCTCCTCCACCTCCTCAACATGAAGATGATGAGGAGGAAGGCCTTTATGATGATCCACTTCCACGTAATGAGTAGTAAATGTATTTCCTCTTTCTTAGGATTTTCTTAATAATATTTTCTTTTCTCTATCTTACTTCATTGTGAGAATACTGTATATAATACATATAACATAAAATATGTGTTGATTGACACGTGCGTATCTGTAAGGCCTCTAGTCAACAGTAGGCTGTTAATAGTTAAGTTTTGGGAGAGTCAAAAGTTATATGTCGATTTTTGATGGTGCAAGGGGTTGACACCCCTAACCCCCACTCTGTTTAAGGGTCAACTATATATATTTATATATACATATATATACACACATGTATAATACACATACATACACACACACACACATACATGTATGGAGAGAGAGATGGAGAGGTTTATTGCAAGGAATCGGCTCACACAGTTATGGAGACTGAGAAGTCCCACTGTGTGCTGTAAGCTCAGGAAAGCCAATGGTCTAGTTCTGGTCTGAGGCCAAAGGCCTGAGAACCAGGGGAGCCAGTGGGGCAAGTCCTAGTTCCAGAGCAGGAGACTGATGTCCCAGCTCAAGCATCCAGGCAGAGACAGTGAATTTGCCCCTCATAGCCTCAACTTTTTTTTTTTTGAGATAGGGTCTCACTCTGTCACCCAGGCTAGAGTGCAGTGGCCTCATAATAGCTCACTGTAGACTTAACTCCTGGGCTTAAGTGATCCTTCTACCTCAGTCTCCTAGGTAGGAGGGACTACGGGCTCACATAACCATGCCTGGCTAATTTTTTGATTTTCTGTGGAGATGGGATCTTGCTGTGTTGCTCAGGCTGGTCTCGAACTCCTGGCCTCAATTGATCCTCCTGCCTCTGCCTCCCAAAATGCTGGAATTACAGGTGTGAGCCACCAGGCCTGGCCAGCTCATAGTGTTGCTGCATTGAACCGTGAGTGCTGCCATGAATCAGGCCATACAGGCCATGGTTAAGGCCAAGGGAAACTTTCAAAGGCCTCTGAGCCAGGCAATTGGCCTGTATCTGTGAGTGGTGCTCCCTTGACTATAGCCAGGTTCAAGGTCCCCAAGGTTCTATACAGAACAGGGTCTATGCAGAAAAAATTGCTGTTGGATCTTTCCTCAAATCCCCACAGCAGGTTCCCTGTGTATTCCTACCTCACCGGCAAGTGTCATTGTGGTTTTCCTCTTCAGTCCTTAGGAAAGGAAGTGTGGTTTGTATCTGACATGTAGAAGGACTAACAAGCAAAAGATTCCAGTCCTTTGTGCAGTATTAATATTCAACAGCTTTGGGACAGGCACAGGAACAGGTTAAATGAATTGACTTCAAGACTTTGAGAGCAGCTCAAAATCTTCCCTCCTTCAAAAAGTATGTTCAGGGCCGGGCACAGTGGCTCACTCCTGTAATCCTAGCACTCTGGGAGGCCGAGGTGGGAGGATTGCTCAAGGTCAGGAGTTCGAGACCAGCCTGAGCAAGAGCGAGACCCCGTCTCTACTAAAAAATAGAAAGAAATGATCTGGACAACTAAAAATATATGTGTGTGTATATATATATATATATATATAAATTAGCCGGGCATGGTGGCGCATGCCTGTAGTCCCAGCTACTCGGGAGGCTGAGGCAGGAGGATCGCCCAGGAGTTTGAGGTTGCTGTGAGCTAGGCTGACGCCAGGGCACTCACTCTAGCCCGGGCAACAGAGCAAGACTCTGTCTCAAAAAAAAAAAAGTATGTTCAGTGGTCCAGGAATGAGTACGTGTAATTCACCAAAGGAGGAAGTAGTAGCTACACTCAGGATTAACTGGGGGGCTTTTAAAAATATATGGATGCTTGGGCCACACTGCAACCCATTTAAATCCAGATTTCGGGGGGTGAGACCTGGACATGTTACCGAACCAAATTGGGGTCTGTTCACCCAGTGCAGCAAAGCCAGACATTGACACCGAGATTTGCAGTAAAAGAAAGAAAGACATTTATTGCAGGTGCCAAACAAGAATAACAGGCAGCTAATGCTTAAGACCCAGACTCCCCAGTGGCTTACAAGCAAGGGTTTTTATAGGCAGGGGTACGTTTCAGGAAAGCAGAAGTCACAGGTAAAATTAGAAATCATACATGGAGGTTATACATTGGTTTGGTCCAAAAAAGACAGGATATCTTGAAGTGGGGGCTTACTGGTCATATCACAGGTGGATTCAGAGATTCTTTGATTAGCAATTGATTAAGGTAGCAAGGCCTTGTCTAAAAACTTGGGGTCAGTGGAAAGGGATGTTAGGGTTTGGCACGTGGGTGTGACTCTCCCCAGGGCCCTTGGGAAGAAATTTAGAACAAAGACCAGCAGTCAGAGTTCAATGCTCAGGTCTCCCTTATCTGAGGTCTATGTGATAACGGTCAGCATTTTCCATCTGGTGGGAAAATGAGCCCAATTTAATCTATTTTTTCTTTTGACATTTGTTTTGGTGCTATATCTAAGAAGGCTTTGCCTTGCGCAAAGTTACAAAGATTTATTCCTATATTGTCTTCTAAGAGTCACATTTAAGCTCTTATATTACTGTTCAGTTTTCAAGGCAAATGTCCAAAAATATGCACATAAAAATGTACCTAATTGTACCAAAGGACGCATCTAGTTGGAGGATCAAAACACATCTGTGGCCGGGTGCAGTGGCTCACGCCTGTAATCCTAGCACTGTGGGAGGCCGAGGCGGGAGGATCGCTCGAGATCAGGAGTTCGAGACCAGCCTGAGCAAGAGCGAGACCCCGTCTCTACTACAAATAGAAAGAAATTAGCTGGACAACTAAAAATATATAGAAAAAATTAGCCAGGCACGGTGGTGCATGCCTTTAGTCCCAGCTACTTGGGAGGCTGAGGCAGGAGGATCGCTTGAGCCCAGGAGTTGGAGGTTGCTGTGAGCTAGGCTGACGCCACAGCACTCTAGCCTGGTGACAGAGC
>CAUYSK010021343.1:0-31901 GCA_963575035.1 Avahi laniger
ATATTGCAAAAGTTACAGCCACAGTGCATGGCAAGTGCTTAGTTAAGATGGGAAAGGTATTCAATTTGTGGGTGGAAGACATGAAACATGGAACAGAAACGTGTTCCAACTGATGGCAATTGACTTTGATACTATCCACAGTTTTCAGGCATCCACTGGGGGTCTTGAAACACATACTCTGTGGATAAGGGGAATTACGACATGTATGTGGAAGAGAGAGAGGGTGGGGGGCATGAATTACCATCAAAGGCAATCAGAAGGGTTTCTTGCAAGACGTGGGGTAAGAACTCATCTACAGGAGGTTAAGCATAGGAAGGTATAGAGGTTTGGGAAGGAGAATGGAGAAGAAATCCTTTCAAACAAAAGAAATAGCTTGAATAAAGGCTTAGGGACAGGAAAGTGGAATATTTGTTCAGGACTAAGGAGAGCACCAAAAGGCTAGAGCATGGTGCATCATAGCCTGAGACTTTTGCAACTGGTTACCCGTACAGAGTAATTACCACATGTACAAAATGTAGTCAATAAAGGCTTCTGAACAGCAAAGTGACAAACCATGTTTGTATACTAAAAGAAAATAATTTATGTAGCAGAAAGGATACAAGTAGAGAGAAATTAGAGATGGAACACCTTGGGAAATTTTAGAGTACCTTTATCATAAAATGAGAATATGCAATATTCTTTATGAGCAAAGGCAATATTCTAAGCATGGTTATGTGGAATCTGATCATAAAATTAATTCATATAATAAAATGAGCCAAAAATGCACGCTTGTATCAAGTAAGTAAAACAAATTTAGCCAAAACAGAATAAAAATTGTGAAGGAAATATGAAATTTTTTGGTTGTTTTTCTCTTTTCAAGTAGTAGCAGAAGCCTAGTTTGAAAATACTATACTACAGCAGCATTTTCAAAGGGAAAATGAAATAAATTTGGTCACATCCATAAGGAATTTTCTGTCTTCTAGACCGAGGTCATGTTTAAAATAGGTGCGCCATATATTGTATAGAACAGTATGTATTGTCCATAAGCACAGATACTGTTCACTGGCTCAACCTAAGCTTATACCCTTCCACTCCCCAATCCCTGACCCTCGCTGACTAAGCTTCAGCTATGCTGGCCTTCTTTCTGTTCTTCAAATTAACCTAAGCTTGCACCCATCTCAAGTCCTGTGTGCTTGGTATTTCTCCTGCTGGAATTCTCTTCTCCCAGCTCTGGCATAACTATCTCACTCCCATCAGCTGTGACACATATGCTTCCTCCTTAGTGAAGCCTCCCCCGATTGCCTCAGCAGCGCTCTCATCCCCAAGATGGGCTGGATTGGTGGGCATTTGGACAGTGCAATGGCAGAGTTTTATGCTCAGAAGTGGAGCCCACTTTGGGGTTTAATGCTCTGTAGTTGCCATCTTGAAATTCTAATAATTTTACCTTTGAACTAGTGTTTTGTCAAAGAAGTCCAATGGGATAAAGAAGCATATGCCAGGCAGGGCCTCGACTCACATCCCCTTCTGTCCGCCCACCTTCCAGGGATGGATTCGCAGCTGCCTGCTTCCCTGCTGCCACCCAGAGACCACTGTCTGCACTCACCCTAGGAGAACCCCTACGCCCAAGTGAACATGGCATTAAATGATTAAAAAAAAATGATACAAGAGAGACCCTGAAAAAAAAGGAAAAACAAAGATTTTTTTTCCTGTTTTGAACAAGGGTCCCACATTTTCATTTTGCCTGCCCTGCCTCCAAGTCATTCTCTGCCATAGAATCTACTTTTATTTTCATTGCACTTTTCAGTATCTTTTTATCATCCAATTTGTCTTTGACTTTGTTGTTTCTCTGCTCACATTTTGGTTCTGCATCAGTTATCCTGGGATGCAAAAGCATATCTTTTCTACCTGTCTCTAAATATAAAATCCTTCACTTTTGTTTGACATGGCAGTTTACTACAAGAAGAAAAATCCTCTTTAGTGGTAAGGAGTTGCCATACTCCTTACTTGTCAGATTAGTAATACTTCTCATTAGAAAAGTGAGGTATTACCATTGTGCAAAATAGAGACATCCTCTTCAGATGAGAATTATTGCATTTTAAACAAACTCTAGTGATGTTAAGAATGGTAAGTGAGAAATATGGAGAAGTAAAACATTTAAAGTACAGCTCAAATAAATTAACAAATATTTATATCTTATATGTGTGATAAAATTAGAATTGTGCATTCACATAAAAAATAACAGACTGTTTTTTTCCCCTGGATGGGTAGTCCATCTACCATAAAATAAACAGTACTTATTTTCACTTTTCATGTTTGAGAAAAAAAAATATCAGTAGGAGATTTGTTAAGGTCAAACTATTTTTATAACTTTTCTTAATCTTACTTCATACTTCACAAGCTATATAAAGGAGATTCATCAACACCTGCATACAGGTGAAAATTGGAAGTTGAGAGTTACACCAAGCTGTATTTAACACTTCAAAACTGTGTCAAACTGCCTATATAAAAGCATTTACTATTAATATTTCTTCTTTCAGTTTTTTTTTAAATATCCTTGTTCTTAGAGTTCTTAGAGAGAATCTTCACCTATAAATGAATATTTGGCTGATGGTTATGCCAAACTGCTATAATTACTTTAAAAATATGTCAACATGACCATAGAAACTTTGTTTCATCCAAAGTTTGATTGCTGCCCAGTGGTCTCCATGGTTCCGACCATGACATAAGCTATGTTCTAGGGCAACAGTTCTCAAACTTTAGTGTGCACAAGAATTTCAGGTACCATTAAAAATACCAATTTCATTTTCAACCTCAGCCATTCTAGTTACTGAGGTGGGGCCCAGAAACCAGCACTTATAACAACAATTCCAGATGATTTTAATGAAGAAGACTTACAGACTGAACTTAGACAAACACTGTTCTAAAAATCTCAGAAAATAGGTCACCTTTCAAAGGCCATTTTTCAGATCATGCACTTTTCAACTCCAAAATTTCTTGCCTATAACATGAGGTTCAAATATCTCGTGTCATTCAAGAGCCTCCACAGTCTGGACCCAGCTCCCTTGTCTACTGCCCTACCCCCCCGTGCCCCCTGCATTACTGTTGGCCAGGACACTCCTCCCTAAATCTCTTTGCCACACCCTCCATCCACTGTCCCATATATTGTGCTTCAACCAAACTAAACCACTCGCAGTTATCCAAATACGCCATTTCATCTTTCAACTCTGCCCCTTTGAGAGTGACTATTCCTCTGTATCGATTGCCATCCTACTCCCTCTCTTCATCTGGCTAATTCCTACTCATCCTTTAAGACTCAGTCCAAATCGTTTCATCTAGAGCATGTCTTCTGAGCTCTCAAAAATAAGGAGGGTAAAGGAAGAGGAGAGAGCCATTTCTTGAAATCCATTATTTCGTAATTTCATTTCAACCCCCACGCAAACTTAAGAAGTAGATTTTAAAATCATTCCAAATTTGGGAAAATCTCCAGCTTGGACAAATTAAGTGAATTTCCCCAGAGTGACACAAATAGCAGGTGACAGAACAGAGGTTCTAAGTCAGTACTAACTCTAAATTAGTCTATGCTTTTAATAACCACCCTAAACATCTTGGGTTGCTTTAGATGTTTTTCCCAAGAATTCTCATTTTATTCTACCTAAACTGCTGTTATAGAACATCAGTACTGTACATCCTTGTTCATTCCTCACCTGAGTATGAGTTCCTTAAAGGCAAGTACTGTGTCTTTTCACTGTTGTAGCCCCAAGGATTAGCACAAGTTTTGATACACTGTAGACACTATGAATTAATTAATTGATTGATTAAATTTATTTATTCTTTCAAATTGGGCCAGCTCCAAGTATACAAGAATAAACCAGGAAGACAGTGGCCCCAATTCTCACAGAACAGACAATGGGGGAAGACAACCTCACAAGTAATTTCACTCTAGTGTGATGCATGTTCCAAGAGGGTGCTTGAGGGCATGAAGAGCAGCTCCTTAAAGGAGATAAGACAAGACATATTACATATGAATAAGTTAAATGAAAAGACAGATCCAGGCAGGAGCAATGACATTCAGGAACAACTGATAAAAGCTCTGCCTTCTGCAATGTGGGCTTGAAGCAGAAGGTGAGGAAAGGTGAGGCAGGAGAGGTGGGACAGCCAGACTGGCAAGGCCCTGAAGCCATCTGAAAATTCTGAATCACCAGAGTGACAGATTAGATTTCCATTTTAGAAAAAGCACCCTGGCCAGTGTGTGAGAATGGATTAGAAGGGGAGAACTAGGGCTAGAAGCTGGGAGTCTAGTTTGGAAGCTATTGAAGTAATCGAGGCAACAGGTAATGTTTGCCAGGGCTGGAGTGATGACCGTGGGAATGAAGAGGAAAGAGCAGGACTATGGAGTAAGCATAAAGAAAGTATAAACAAAAGAGATTAGTCAAGGATGATTTACTGAAGCCACATAAAATGACAAAGAAAAAACAATGTAGATCTTGTAAGCACGTACAGAGAGAAGTACCCCAAACCACTTCTATTCTATTTTTGGTATCCTCAGGACAAGTTAAAATGATTCTAAAAGAAATAATTCACTAACCTGTTTGTAAGGAGCATCATTCAGGTAAATTTCAGTATCCCCAACTGAAATCAGAACACTTTTAGAACAGACAATATCATTGTCAAAGCATTTCTTGTTCTGGGCAATGACAGATATATCTGAATCATCTGTACTCTGAAATGTAAAAATATTTTATCAATACAAGTATATACTATAAATAATTTTCAGTTATTTTTATTAACAAATCTTAAACAAGACCAAGATTTACAATGGATTTCATTGGAATTGAAAAACAACTCAACTCTAAAATTAAATAAAAATTATTTTTATCTAATAATATGAAGAATTTTATAGAAATATAGTAAGATAGCTCAATCTTTAAACACTTTTAATATCTCTGTTAAAATTTTGTTCTAATAAAGCCTTTTTCCATTTTATTGCTACAGTTCAAATGTATCAACCATTCTCATTTTCTTTATCAATAAACAACCAATGAGCCAATATGTCACTTAGGTGAATCTTAAAGTAAATATTTTCATTTCAGACAACACATCTTTTGTTGTATTTTAAGGAGTTTTTGATCTGAATAGTTATTTGACTATGAATTGGAATTCAAATAGATACAAAACTTTGGTGTGTGTTAGTAAATAAAATAATGCATATCGTTTGAGCACTTGCTTTGAACTTTATATATGTTATCTCATTTAATTCTTATGATAACTTTTTGAATGCAGTATTATCTCCATTTTACATATCAGGAAACTGCTGCTAAAAAGGATTAATTAATTGTCCAAGGTCACTTCACTAAACAAGTTCAGAGACAGAGTTCAAATATTTAATCTGTTCCTTTTGTTTTTACGTCACTTGTAAAGAAATTAGGAAGAGTCTAGCAATCGTTGAGGAGAAAAGTCAATTTTAGATTGTAAAGAAGCTTTACTTTCAAAGAAGATGATTTAGCCTCTCACACTCTGAATCTAGCACTTTCACCTCTATTTAGACCCATTTCCTTCAGCCACGCCCCACTCCACCCACTAAAAACACCATCTCTAGAATCAAGGTTTCTAACTTTATACTCCAGTTTTATGGATGGGCTTCGTTGGTTCTACAGACCTTGGAAATTCATTATAAAATGTTGTTTGGAAGTATCTGCATTTTTTAAAATTTTTAATTGAAAAATTATAATCACATACATTTATGAGGTATAACAGGATGCTATGATATTATATATGTATACCATGTAAAATTATTAAATCAAGGTAATTAACATATTCATCACCTCATATACTTAGTAGTTTTTAGGAGAAAAGTCCATGGTTTTTGTCAAGTTTTCAGAGTGGTTGTTATTCCCCACAGAAGTTAAAAGCCACTGCTGTAAGAGCCACTTCACTCACTTGTCAAATGCAGGAATTTCAGCAAAAGGAAAGGAAGGAGTATGACATTTCTCTTTGGACTCAATGTTCAATTTTCAAAGGCCCACACATATTTCCTGAATCTTTTTCATATTGAAACATACGGCTTGGTGTTTATTTTCACAGTGAGAAAAAGTCATTAAATGTTTAGAAATCATATAGGTCTTGATGAAAATTCTCCACACTTAGTTTTTCACATCATTACCAAATGAATATCTCTTACTTCGGCTAAATTCTTTCTGTCTTGTTAATAATTACTAAAGCATAGTGCCTAGAGGGTAGGCTTTTAATGAATGGTGTTGATGGAATAATTTATGGCTCTCTCTGTAACCCATTTTTCCTACATAGGTGTGGAGAGAGCTTTTGCTTCTTTTTAAACAATCCTTTCGCAAAACATTGCCTAAATTTTGAAAAGGAGAATAATAAAGGTCATTAAGTGATTATAGCATTGTACTATTCAAAAAATAATGTCATACTTCTCTGACTTTCTGAATAATTTTCAAAGAAGAAAAAATATATAATTTAGGGTTTTGCTTTGCTCTTCCTCTTGGTAAGAGCTATTTAGATTAAGGGATGTGAAAAGCTGACTGAAAGGCTTTCTGTTGCCATTACACTTCTATTCCTATTAATTAAAGTGCCTCCGTGTTAGCTTTATTCTTTGTATTAAATCTGAAATGTCAAGAAATAGTCTATTCTGTATGGTTTGTCTTACAATAGCATGTTATGCTGACAGTAATTTGAAACAATAGCAGTGCCTAAGAGTCACATTTCTACAATTTCCATTTCTAATGTATTTCAAGTTAATATCAGGTTTAGAAATGCTACAGAGTTGCTAAGCAACATAGTAAGTAATGATTACAAAGCTAGAGGAAAAAGGTCAACATCAGTGTGTCATATGAGTTCCTGAAAATCCCTTATTCTCAAGCATTAAAAGCTTTCATACAGAATATTCCCCCAAATGATTCTGAAACATAAACTGTCAGCACCTTTCAAGGTAACATGTGAGATTATTCTGGACATGTCAGTCTCAGCACCTGTGGGTAATTACCCCACACAAAGTCCCTGCTGATCCTGTAGCCTCAGGCAGCCATGGTTTATGTCCAAAGCAGTACATTCGTTGAGGGGCCAAAGGACTTTAATGCTGCCAGAAGAAAACAACTCTAGCCAATTAGATTCTCTTTCAAATTTGAACCAGAAAATACTGATTTTAAAAAAATGTTTTGCAGTAAGGTCTGAGGGTGAATAAAAATAGAAAGGATATAAGGTAGAGTAGGGACTGAACAGGCAAGAGTAAGCTGAACATAGGAGGAAGCAGAAACAATGCCTGAACTGAAGCAAAAGTAGAGAAAAGATACAGAAAAGAGAGTCAGACACACAGGCCTGAGTAAGCAGAAAATAGAGCGTCATGCAGAGATTGTCCCAGTTGAATGAATGACATCAAAGTACCCAAGAATCTCTGTTGCCTGGGAGACAAAACCACCCTTCCGTTGACAGTTCCTTGAGGTTCTTGGAGAGTTCCCCTGAGATGTCAGCCCCTTAGGGCTTTACATGCAAATAACCACAGCGTCCCCCACTGTTTGTTACTTGAAATAGCAAGCACTTAACCAAAACGTCACTGAGAAGGAAAACCACCTGCTTCACCATCAAGGAAATCTACTTGAAAACACACCAGTATAAGAAGAAGTGAGTTATAATGGATGGAATGAAAGCATCAATGCTTCTGCCTTCCATGAAACGATGCTTCTCCGGTCAAAACCAGTTACAGTTCCACAACAAAGCTTTTATTTTGCCTGCTGTTATAGCTTCTTGTTTATGAATGCCTCCCCTAAATGTAAAACAATTGAGAATAAAGCTAATGTTTTAATAATTGTATCCTTAACACCTCTAGCATAGAGGCATAAGGTACAGACTTAAATATTTAATAAATGAATATATAAAAATTAAAAAGTGGAAAAATAATTACTAGAAAATCTGTGCTTCTACTATTAAAATATTTTAGAAGGTTTCAATACATAGGATCTGTCTTAAGTCCATTTTGTGCCACCATAACATAGTATCCAAGACCGGGTAATTTATAACAAACAGAAATTTATTGGCTCCAGTTCTGGAGGCTGGAAAGTCTAAGGTCAGGATGCCAGCAGGTTCAGTATCTGGTGAAACCATTGTCTTCTTCCAAGATGGCACCTTCCATGCTGCAACCTCCGGAGGAGAGCAAAGTTGGATCCTCACATGGCAGAAGGCAGAAGGGCCAAGAGTGCAGGAGAGAACAAACCAACCTCTGCAAGTCCTTTTTATGTCATTAACTCTTCTTGAGGGCAGAGCCCTCATGACCTTAACACCTCCTTTTAGGTCCCACCTCCTAACACTGTCACCTTAAGGATTAAGTTTCCAACACATGAATTCTGCGGGACACATTCAAACCATAGCATTCTGCCCCTGGCCAAATTCATGTGCTTCTTACATGTAAAATACATTCATTCCATTATGACAGCTCCCAAAATCTCAGCTCATTTCAGCTTCAATTTTAAAATTTAAGTCCAAAGTCTTATCTACAGATCATATGAGTAACTCAAGGTGCAATTCATTCTGAGGAAAATTCCCCTCCAGCTGTGTGCCTGTGAGATCAAAACAAGTTATATGCTTCCAAAATACAACAGCGGAACAGACATAAGACAGATATTTCCATTCCAAAAGGTAGAAATAGGCAAGATGAAAAAAGTAACATCCCAAGTAAATCCAATACCCAACAGGGTAAAGAACACTAAATCCTAAGTCTTGGGAATAACCTTCTTTGGCTCTATGTCCCACCTTCCAGACACACTGGGGCATGGGTTGGATCCCCAATGTCTCAGACAGCCCTGCCCCAGTGGCTTTGCTGAGTTCAGCCCAGTCAACAGCTCTTATGGGTTGGAGTCTTGTGCCTGCAGCTCTCCCAGGCTAGTCCTACACACCCGTGGATCCACAGTTCTGGGGTCTTGGGAAAGGCTCCAACCCCACTGTTACATTGACCATTACCCTAGTGGGGATGTTCTGTGATGGGTCAGTTCCTCTAGCAGGTCTCTGAAGTATCCTTTGAAATCTAGGTGGAGGCATCCATGCCTCCAAAGCTTGAGTATTTTGTGCACCTGCGAAATTAGCAACACAAGGACACTGTCAAAGTTTACAACTTGTACCTTCCACAGCTGCATGTGGGCCTGCTTGGGCCACATCTGCGTCAGTGGAGGAGCACTGCACCAGAATGCAGGAAGCAGACACAAGACTTTGCAGGACAGTTAATGCTGCAGTCCCGAGGGTGCCCTGGGCCCCTCTTTTGAAATCTTTCTGCCCTCAAGGCCCTGGCACTCTGAGCCTGTGATGAGAGTGTAGCATCCTCCAAGATCTCTAAAATGCCTTCAGGGTCATTTTCCTGTTTACTTGATGAATAGCACCTGACTTCCTTCTATCCCTATTACTCTCCTTATCACAAGGTCACTTGATGAACTGTTGGTTTTCTCTCTTAAGCATGCCTTTTCCTTCTTTACATGGACAGGTTGTGAATTTTCCAAATCTTTACATTCTGTTTTCCTTTGAATTATAAATTCTGTCTTAAATCATTATCTCCTCTTGCATTTTACTATATATAGCTCCTTCAATATTTTCCTTACAAATTTCTTTCTTCTACTAGATATCCTAGTTCATTGCTCTTAAATTCTGCCTTCCATAAAGCTGTAGGACACAACATAATTCAGTCAAATTCTTTGCCATTTTATAACAAGGATGGCTTTATTCCAATTTCCAACACCCTGTTCCTCACAGCCATTTGAGACCTCATCATTGCCTTTACTATCCATATTTTTACCAACATTCTGAAATTTATTTCCTCACAGTCCTCAAGGCTAAAAGTCCAAGATTAAGACACCGGCATCTGGTGAGGGCCTTCCTGATGCACCATCACATGGTGGAAGGCAAAGAGGGACAGAGAAGGGGTCTAACTTGCCCTTTTATAATAACATTAATCTCATCAATGAGGGTATAGACATCATGGCCTAATCACCTCTTAAAGACACCACCTCTTAATACTGTTACAATGGCAACTAAATTTCAACATGAGTTTTGGAGGGGACAAACATTCGAACCATACCAGAATTCATTATATAAGTAGATTGACTATTAAAATGCAAAGTAAATACTGAACCTTAATATCTAAGGTTAATAACAGAAATGAATTTTATGGGCAAAAGATCACACCATTTTGTCTAAAAATTCCAACAAGGATACAATATTTAAGAATTAGGTTGTATGTATAGAGTAGAAAATTAATTAAACACTAATTTCCTGAAAGGGCACTTAAAGAATTAATTCAATGAACTTCAAGATTTTTACCTTCCAATTGAAATAGATTAAAAAATGCCAGAACCTTCCACAAAGTTCTGTTCATATAATTTGTTAAATGAGATGTTATAGATTCATTCCATTTTAACTTTGGCAATATTAAATTATATTACCAGAATTGGAGGGTAATTTTCTTTAGAGGTATTATATAATTGTCTTATTGTATAATTGTATATTATATAATGTATTATATAATTTGATATGTTTTTTATTTTCTTGAACTACAAAATGATTAGAAAACTATAAAGAACTTCTCTGGGTTAAAAAATACCAACTATAATATAGACAAGATGTATTATAGTAAATATCAATAAAGATCAAAGTTGTCTTTCTGCCTCTGACCAATTCATCTTCAGCATGTTTGTCATATAAATGATACAGATAAAAACTATACATCTAGAAGACAAATCATACTGAAAATATCATGTTAGGCCAGGAATAAAGATGATTGGCTTAAAGATGGTTAATACTTATAAATGATTCCCATTTGGAGAACATTTTAAATTGGCACCTCCTGAGTCTCAAACTCTAAGTGAGTTTTAAAATAATTTTTTTTCACCAAAGTGGAAAAAAGATTTGAAGATAATCCAAACCGTTAAACAGGAAGTCAGTCAAAAATATCAAAAGATTTTTTTAAAGGGGGATGACTTCTCCAGTCACCTTTAGGATGGCCAAAGGAAGAGAAAGTAATCAAAAAAAAAAATAGCATATTTATCATTTTATCATTTTTATAAGAAATATGTATGGATAAATTCTATAATGTTTTAGGGCGTCAATTTGTTCCTTACTTCTGCAATTTCCTTTTTCATTCAATTTTATTCCCTTAACATATATTTAATTTCTTATTTGATCGACTTCATTATCTCTTGCAAAACTTCTCTAAAGTAGAAGATATTTTTAGTTTATGGAAAGTAAATTTTATTTAGAATGGAATCGTCATCTGATTTTTACATGGCAGCCATCCTTTCTTTCTTTCTTTCTTTCTTTTTTTCCTTCTTTCTTTCTTTCTTGAAAAAGTGCCATATTCTTTACAGTTACTTTACTATTAATATTCATTTTACTCTTATTTGACAGATTGCTCTATCCAGTTCTATTAATATCTAGAGCTTTACATTTGCCTACAGCGTAATAGATTTCCCTTGACTTTCTTTCCAATTTTAATTCCCTATGGATAAATAAATAAATAAATGAATAAAATAGGTCTGTTCTTTCAAGGTATCACGAGATCACAAGCAACTAAGAGTTTTTTGGAGGAGACAGAAATGAAAACAAAGAACCTGTGAGGCCCAGTGTTTTAAGAAAATCTTGGGAGAAGGAGCCAGCCACCAGAAGACACTGAGGAATGGTCAGACACAAAAGACTATGATCAATAGAATTACATCAGAGATGACAAGGCAAGAGTGACTTCAAGAAAAAAAGAAGATGAAAATTAAAAAGGTTTAATTGGATTTTGCATTTAGGTCATTGTTGACTGTTATAGTTGAAATTGTGTATAAATTTTGTGATGAAGCAACTCTCCCCCACCAACCTAAGGTTCAAATGAAGCAAGGCCTACTTCTATCTTTGTTCATCACTGTACCTTCACTTCTCGTACAGGGTCTGACACACAGAAAGCACACGTGAGAAATAATGAAGTGTAAAAATTATGCAAGGTATAAGAATTTTAGAGTAATGAAATTAGAAGATTTCCAGAGATTTAAGGAGACAGTGAATATTTGAAACATCACCCAAAAAGCATGCTGAAAAACCTAATCTAGAACAAATTATAGGAAAAATCTGAGCTGTGACTGGGGTTTATCATAGATACATGGAAATGGCTCTGAAATTGAACAGTTGTGATATTATATTTCCAATTTTTGCTGAAGACATCCAGTTTTCTTTTTCTTTGAGTTTAAAGCACAGGTCAAGATGATGTTTGATTTCTCATCTCTTTCTTTCTCTGAAAAAGAGTCTTACCACAAAAAATACAATTATGACTTTTTGTTCTAAATTTGTTTCAAGATTCTTAAAAAATAATCTGCTATATCATGTGTTATTTATAGTAAAGAGCAAATAGCCTCCAAAATGAATAAAATATCAGACTACCTGAATTTTTAAAGTTTAACAAGTATTTATTCAACAAAGTTATGGTAAGTACTTACTGTTTACCTAGAATTGGGTTATGTTTAAAACCATACGATACAGACATGAGAAAAATAACCTTCATATTTATTCAAATGTGAGGATCAAGTTACAACATACTTTTAAAATAAAATTGAGTAAGTAGTAATTTTTAAAAGTACAGTTGGAAAATAAAAGAGAAATTTTTATGAATTAGATTACTAGATCCTTCTCAGGGCCCAAAGAAATAGAAGATAAATTTCACCAGATGAAAAGGTGTTACAAATAACAAAGGTAAAGCCTGAAATTTATAATCAACATGGGAGGAAACAAGCTGGTTGACAAGGAAGAAAAAATTCACAGAGGTAACTCCTGCCACTAAAAAAACAGCAAGTAAATGAATGGTGCTGGCAGCCATCTTTTCCTTCTCAAAAGAAATACTGATTCTTCCAGAAAAAGATAGGCTCTGTCATGGGAAATCTTGGCAGATGGAGTAATCAAAAACAAAATACTACTAAAGAAAAATGGAAGCAGAAAAGTATTCAAGCATGAGAAATTTACTATTAATATCTATCATAATCACATTTCAAGACCATGGAAATTAAGTTGTACTGATTAATCTCTAATTTATCTTTGGTATGCAATCATTACCTGTTTTATGGTCAAATAAAGTATTTTTTGGTTTATCACGTATGTTTTGGTCAGTTTGTCCTGAAACATTTTGGGGGCCTGATTCTGATTTTACACATAATTTTAGTAAAATTACCCATCGTCATATAATAAGAATGTATTAGTGTAACTATAATTAATTATTAATAAGTTTTCTTTTCTTCAAGTTACCAAATTAAATTCAGTAAAACTTTAGTTCTGAAGTCTACTGTTTGTAAACAAAGTTTCTTTTTAAAAGAACATTATAAAAAAAATAAAAAAAATTTCTCCTTTTCAAAAAAAAAAAGGTACATACAATTCTAGAACTTAGAAATTTAGACTTGTAATAAATACTCTTTGTGTCTTATGCTTTCTAAACGAGCCCTGATGACAGATCTTCATCCAGATATTGAGTTAGTGATCCAAATTTCATTGCTGCTAAAAAATTGAAAGAATGTTTCCTGTATGACATGTTTCCTTATATTCAGGCAGGTAATCTAATTAAAATTTGAAACTGAACATGACGTATCCATTTTAACAGAAAGATATGGTAGCAAATTAAGGTAAATGTAGGAAATCAGATTATAAAGGCTAAATGCCAAATTGTAATGACTCTTGCCTATGAAATAGACTGACACTGTTATGTTGTAACACAAATAAAGAAATATTGCTACAATCACTCAGCATCAAACACAAGAATATACTTTCATCATGTCATGAATCAGCGTTAAGACAAATACTGTACTTGAAATATTTTCCACAACCACTATTTGAAGATATAATGGTAAATACTATGCTTTCTCAACTGCAAAAAGAAACAAAGTGTTAAGAAAAAGCCAGGCAGAAAATACGAATAAGTAATTACTGAGTTCTCCAAAAGCCCCACATTCTGCAAAATGACTTGGAAAGGAAATAAAGAAATCTAAGGCATCATCTCTGTCATCAAAACTTTGGAATTTTCTTGGATAAATCTGTATTAATATGGAATATATATAGTAATTATATCTAAATTAGCACAGTTTACATTTAATACTAATACATCCCCAAAATTGTTTTATTAAATGAATGAAATAAATGCATGAACGAGGATCATCATTGACACACATTGGAAAATGTTTTCAGAGATGATGATCCATGTACAAGTTTTTAAACGCTTTTGGTAGACACATGTAAATATTTTTCCATACACGAAATGAAAAATAAAGTGTGTCAGAATTTTTGTCTTACTAGTCAAAATGATACCATAAACAAACATCTTTAATTAACGACAATGATATATTCAACGGGAACATGCCATGTTTGATGTGATATTGTCAAAGAAACCTTGTTTTATCTGAATGTGACTTCAAGTTGACCTCTCAGAAGAAGAGAATTTCAAAAATAATTAAAATCTTTTTTTTAAGAAAGAAAAATTCTCTACATCCTTGCTACTCAAAATGTGGTCCATAGACATGGTGCATTAGCACTATCAAGTAGCCTATTAAAAAGGAAGAATACAAACCTTACTGAAGTCCTGTGGAAATAGAGTTCATATGTTGTTTTGTTATTTTGAGACAGGGCTAGGGTGCAACAGCGTCATCATAGCTCACTGCAACCTCAAACTCCTGGGCTCAAGCCATCCTCCTGCTTCAGCTTGCAGAGTAGCTGCAGAGTCCATATTTTAACAACATCCCTAGGTGATGTGCATGTATACTGAAGTTCAAGAAGCATTGCTCTACCTACTTCAAGTTGAAGAAATGTATACACATTTATCACAAGTGTTGGATTTCTAGAACTAAAAAATTAAGTTTAAGCTTATGGTCTCCCCTCTCTAGTTGAGACTGTTGAAAAAACCAAACAAGCAATTTTTCAGCTTTATAATTCAGCCATAATTATGCCTGTCCATATGAGGAATTCAAAAGAAGTGTAACACATAGTTCTGACATAAAAGGATATATAATCTCAGTGAGCACATATAAAATAATCAGAATATAATGAGCTGCTTAATTTTCATGTGATAACTATAAATACAATAGGATATAAGAACAGGACAGATCAATGTGAGGTGGAAACATCACTCTAAGGAAGCACAGGAAAGCAGATACAGAGAATACCTTGAGAAAAGACACAGAGGAGGGATGGAGCCAACAGAGACCTTTGAAAGACTGGCACAGGAATTTTGACTATGAGGCTAGTCACTGGAAGTCACTGTAGTTCTTAATAAGCAATGACATGATGACAGTATGACATGTAGAGGATTAATAGAATGAAATAATATATTATTGTGGGGATGAACTTGAGTCAGAAAGATAGCCTAGAAGTTGAGGGTCAGAGCTGTATATGTCAATTTGGAACTCTTCAGTGCATAGGTGTGGTTAAGATTGTAGCAGTGGATGAACACACCAAGCATTGGGAGAAAAGGGTAGAGGGCCCAGATCAGACATCCAATTCAGTCAACACTCAATGAACAACAACTATGTTCCCAGCATGGTGCTCCTTCCTTGTGAAATGGTGATAACCAATCCTTGGTTCTTACTCTGAAGGAGCCAACTCAGTCATCTCTGGTCCAGGAGCTTATGCAAGAAGGAAAGGAAATACAGAGAAAGAAGAAACCAGAGAGATATTGAAAGACTCAAAGAGCACATTATTCAGAAAGTTAAAGGTGGAGGTGACTTAAAATAGTGTCAGAGGCACTTAAATATCAAGGGAAATGAGGAGTTAGATTAAAATCAATCTGATACATATAGAGACTGAAGTATATTAGTTTATGTGTTCAAATCCCTAAATTGTTCTCTACTTTTCCAAGCTTCTAAATTTATAATTTAAATCTCAGGAGATGAGAAGATTCTAATGTAAAATTGTTTCCTAAACCAAGACCTGTTCAGGGGATATCATAGATATATTAATTATTAATATATTAATTATTGTGTTTCCCCTATGCTCCAAAAATAGTCAAAATAACAAAAGACCAAAAAACCCTATAGGCAACTTGCCATCCTCTATAATTATATGACTGCCAAATTCATTCCAAGGTATTTACTCTTTAAAACACTTAAAATTATTTGTAAAGGAGGTTAAGACAAGTACCAATAGGGAAATTCAATGGCTTAAAACACAAGCAAGAACTTTGCTTAAGTTTTAGATTTTACTGTTCATTTTTTAAAAGAACTAATATAAAATGGAAATAATAATCTGTTCACTTGACATAGGCTTGAAGAACAGGATCGTATACAAAGCTCTAATAATATAAAAACCATGCTCAGAAAAAAAAAACATGCATTAATCATAGGTTTGCTAGCTGGAGGAAAAAATGTTATTTTGTTTATTCTTGTGTGACTTCTTTCTAAAGCTTCCATTTTTCATTTAGAAATTTAATTTTATGATCAGTGATGTCTAAATAAAATTTAAGTGTACAGGCAATCCAAACGCATTCAATGTATTAGAAATTTTAAAAATTTTATCAGATGCATAAAGCCTGGAGTTTACCGAAACATATCATCAAAATAGCATTTCCAGAATTGAGCATAATGTCTTTTGATTGTCATAATCATAAAAAATACATACTCCAATGTATGGTTTAATGTGTTACATTTATACTCATCAAACTAAGTTAATAATAATAAAAATGATTGACATTTATTGAACATTTACTTCGTATCAAGCATTAAGTGCTTTCCATATACTTATCTCATTTAATTCTCAGAACTATCTTAGGAGCCAGGTACAATTATTTTTCTCATTTTATAGATGAGGAAACAGAGGCACAGAAAGTTAAATAAATAGCTCACCACTTATAAATGATAAAACTTAAGAAGGAGTTAAGGAAATTAGTTTAAAAATAACTGTAACTTGTATAGGTTTTGTTAATGACATACAAATTTTATATATTATGGAAAGCATACTTGTTTTTTATACTGTCTTACACAAATGCAAATAAAAATAAGTAACTGTGACCTACCTTTATCAAGAAAACCTGACAATCACTGATATAATCATATTCCAGTCCATCAAAAGAATGATAATGTCGGTCCCCATATATTGTGCATACTGCTGGGCATGGATAATATGTGCAATTGAACATTCCTCGTCGACAAACACTATTAGAAAATAACATGAGTTAACTTTTTAAGAAACATGGCTCTAATTAATGTTTTTCAAGTGGCATTAACACTGAAATGTTTGTATTCAAAAGCATTCGTGAGCCAATAGCCCTTACAAATATTGCCAATTCATTCTGATAACTACCTTTATATTGACAAACTACACATACATTTACCACATTGTTTAAAAAAGTTATCAGATACCAAAATCAAGCCTAGAAACTGTGCCTGGGTTGCACAGAAAATAGACAATGGAATGAAAAACTGAACATAGGTCTGCTGGGAGCCATAGGGGCAAAATGCCATCTCTTATATTTGAGTCCATTGAAATACATTAGACATGACATTGTTCATGAGTGTACAATCTTTGTCCATATTGTAAGGAAATTATATTTCAAATTTTATTTTATGGTATTGCTTTAACTTATATTCAAACAGAAAAGCTTCCATTAAATATGGTATTCTCTTTATAACATTTAGAACATTCTTATAAACTTGAAATATTTTTTCCTATTAAATGTTCAGATTGTCATATTTCACACTTTTCTTCTGGACTGAACAAATATGCATAAAAATAATGGCATGGTCATTTTTTCCCCACCAACTCCTGAATGCCTTTAAAATTTTATTTACTCTGGCTTGATTTGTTTTTTTCTGAAGTCAGTCATATTAAGTAAATACAATAAGATAGTTGAAATTAATACAATTACTTAGGAGCATTGTTGTGAAATAAATAGATCTCATTACCAGCTGTAACATGGTGTAGCAATCACTTCTCCTGAGAGATATTCCCAATCTTTCCAGATACATGGACAGCTTTCAGGAACATAACACTTCCCTTTGTGCTCTGCCATTCTTCCAAATGAAGAAGTAAAATGCTATTTAGTATAAACTGCTAATTTCAGTTACAAAAATCAGTAATCATATCATATTCAACACTATCATCTATATGTATTGTAGCTATCTAACGTATATTCTGTCTGACCTATTGAGGGGTTGAATCCAGTCTTTCTCCCCCTTTTTAACCACTCAGCACTTTGCATATCACAGTATTAAATAAATGCCAGGCAAATCATGTGAGGTGATATTTTTACCTTTTGTTATTCACTTAGTACAATTAAAGGGAGACAGAAGGCTAAATTTCTAATAAAGTGAATTATTCTGAAAAAAAAATGTAAAGAGGAAGAGTTCCTTTCTTTAACATTTGCTACTTAAAAGAGTCTGTGGAATCTAACAATTGTTTGATAAAATAGTAGATTATGAAATAGATAACATTCTCTATGACAGGATATAAAGAGGAATAAAAAGCTTCTCTCTGAACACTTAGAGTTAAAACCATAAGAGTTTAGGTGTGTTTTGAACTAAAAAACCATTATGTAAAGTGTTTCACATTGTTTATTATCCACATAAGTTTTGAATGTTGGTTTTCTTTTAACTGTTATTTTCTTCCTGAAGATTATCCCCTTAAAAAGTATCTAAAAATATCTATAAATATAAAAATCAAAACATATATAAATGTATTTTTTAATATAAAACTTAAATATAAATATAAAATAAAATATAAAAATGCTAATATAAAAATTAATCTCAATCTCAGGGGAGATTAATTTTGGTGTGTTATCAAAATATTTCGATGGCAAGGTTAAAGAAATAAATATTGCATATAATATTTATATATAACATATATTACAAATATATAACATAAGGCAATATATAACATATATAACATGTTGAAAATCTTTTAATATAAACATATTTTTTAATATTCTTAAAATCTTTTTTCCAAAATAGCTTTAATAAAAATAACTTAATGATAATTAATCAGTATTATAACAATAAATAATAGATATGATAGTGATGAATTATAAATATAATAATTATTTAGATATATACTGTAAGAATAAAATAAAAATAATGAAATAACATTAAATTTAAAGTTAATTTGTTGTTATTTAAATAATAGTTTATCATTATAAATTAATGTATAAAATAATTATTTAAAAATAATAAAACTAACAAATTATTTTAAAAGTAATAAAATAATAAAAATAAATAGTTACTAAATATAGATAAAATATATGAAGTTTTTCTGAATTTGCTTTAGAATATAATAAATCAGGGTAATAAAAATTAACAGAGAAGTCAGGAATCCTGAATTCTGGCTCCTTCTCTCAAACAGAAATAACCCCACATAGCACTTTGCTTTCCCTCACGTTCTTCTTACACACTACAGCAGTAATTCCTTATTCAATGCATATGCTGTCCCTTAGACTTCCAACCTCATTCATGGTTAATGGTTGTATCTCAATGACTAGCACACAGAAGACTCAGTTGTTGAGTAAAGTTGAATAAGTGAACTTATTTATATAAATGATGCATTATCTCATTTAGATTTCTTTCTTTCAGACCAATAACACCCTAGATTCCATAACCTCTTACCTCAGCCCTCCTAAACTTCTAGCCACTCTGAGCTTTGCATCTTTTTTCTGCCTGGAAAACCCTTCCCTTGTGTCCTGCCTGGCAAATTTCCACTGATCGTTAAGACTCAATTCAGTGCAATCTTTTCGGTGTAATCTTTTATGTCCCTCTCTCATATGCTCCCTAAACTTAGTAATTTATACAAACCTTTTTATTGTAGGATTCTTCACAATTAACTGTTAAGTCCTTTATTAATGTTTTATAGTGATAATAAGAATAATAACAAAAACTAACATTTTTGACAACTTACTATGGCCCAGGCACTATTCTAACCACTTTAAATATATCACTAACTCATTTTATCCTGGTGACAATCTCCTAAGGTAGATTCTATTATTATCTATATATGTATTTTAGTACCCCCCATCCCTGAAGCTTAAAACAACACCCTAAACATAAGATGCTGCATAAACTTTGTCCAATTGTTTAAGCGAGGGATACCTCACTGAAATTAACTACAATCCCTCTGTAGCCAGCCAAAGTAGTGGTTTTAAGTGGTTATGCTAATGAGTTTTTTTATAACTATTCAAAACTGGATGAAGGAAAAAGAGAGTTATAAATCATTGTAAATTACAGGCACATCTCAGAGATATTGCGGATTTGGTTCCAGACCACCACAATAAAGTGAATATCCCAACAAAGCAAGTCACCTGAATTCTTTTACAGTACCTATAAAAGTTATGTTTATACTATGCTGTAGTGTATAAGTGTGCAATAGCATTAAGTCTAAAAATGTACATATCTTAAGTTAAAAATGCTTTATTACTAAAAAATGCTAACAATCATCTGAGTCTTCAGTGAACCCTAATCTTTCTGCTGGAGGAGGGTCTTGCCTCAATATTGACGGCTGCTAATAGACCAGGATGGTGGTTGCTGAAGGTTGAGGTGGCTGTGGCAATGTCATAAAATAAGACAATGAAGTTTGCTGCATCGATTGACTCTTCTTTTCACAAGAGATTTCTTTGTAGCATGCAATGCTGTTTGATAGCATTTTGCTCACAGTAAAATTTCTTTCAAAATTGGAGACAAACCTCTCAAAACCTAACACTACTTTATCAGCTAAGTTTATGTAATATTCTAAATCATTGCTGTCATTTCAACAATGTTCATAGTATCTGCGCTAGGAGTAAATTCCATCTCAAGAAACCACTTTCTTTGCTCATCCATAAGAAGCAACTCCTCATCCTTTCAAGTTTTATCATGAAATTGAAACAATTCAGTCGGATCTTCAGCCTCCACTTCCAATTCTAGTTCTCTTGCAGTTTCCACCACATCTGCAGTTATTTCCTCCACTGAAGCCTCGAACCCCCCAAAGCCACCCAGGAAAGTTGAATTAACTTCTTCCAAACTCCTGTGACTGTTGATATTTTAACTTCCTCTCACGAATCACAAATGTTTTCAATGGCATCTAGAATGGTGAATCCTTTCCAGAAAGTTTTTACTTTGCCCAGATCCATCAGAGGAATCACTATCTGTGGCACCTATAGTCTTACAAAATATATTTCTTAAATAAGAAGACTTGAAAGTTGGAATGACTCCTTGATCCATGGGCTGCACAATGCATGTTGTGTTAGCAAGAAAACATTAATCTCCTGGTACATTTCCATCAGAGGTCTTGGGTGACCAGGTGCATTGTCAATGAACAGTAATATTTTGAATGCAACCTTTTTTGCTAAGCAGTAGGTCTCCACAGTGGGTTTAAAATAGTCAGTAAACCATGCTGTAAAAAGAAATGCTGTCTTCCAGGCTTTGTTTCCACTTATAGAGCACAGAGTAGATTTAGCATAGTTCTTAAGTGCCCTAGAATTTTTGGAATAGAAAATGAGTATTGGCTTCAACTTAAAGTCACCAGCTGCATTAACCCCTAACAAAAAGAGAGTCAGCCTGTCCTTTGAAACTGTAAAGCCAAGCATTGACCTCCTCTCTAGCTATGAAAGTCCTAGATGGTATCTTATTTCAATATAAGGCTATCTCATCTACACTGAAAAATCTGTTGTTTAACGTAGCCACCTTCATCAATTATCTTTGCTAGATCTTGTGGATAACTTGCTGCAGCTTCTCCATTAGTACTTGCTGCTTCATCTTGTACTTTTATGCCATGGAGATGTCTTTTTTCCTCAAACCATGTACAAACCTCTGTTAGCTTCAAACTCTTTTTCTGCAGCTTCCTCACCTCTCTCAGCCTTCATAGACTTAAAGAGAGTTAGAGACTTGCTCCGGCTTAGGCTTTGGCTTAAGGGAGTGTTGTGGCTGATTTGATCTTCTATCCAGATCACTAAAACTTTCTCCGTATCAGCAATACGGCTGTTTCACTTTCTTATCATTTGTGTGTTCACTGGAATAGCATTTTTAGTTTCCTTCAAGAACTTTTCCTTTGCATTCACAACTTGGCTAACTGTTTAGTGCAAGAAGCCTACCTTTTGGCCTGTCTCAGCTTTCGACATACCTTTCTGACTAAGCTTAATCATTTCTAGCTTTTGATTTAAAGTGAGAGATGTGGAATTCTTCCTTTCACTTGAACACTTAGTGGTCATTATAAGGTTATTAATTTGCCTAATTGCAATATTGTTGTGTCTCAGGAAATAGGGCAGCTCGAGGAGAAGGAGCGAGATAGGGGGGCAGGTGGTAGGTGAGGCAATCAGAACACACATACCATTTATTAAGTTCACCATTTTACATGGGTGCAGTTTGTGGTACCCCAAAACAATTACAATAGTAATACCAAAGATCACTGTTCACAGATTACTATAACAAATATATTAATAATAATGAAAAAATTTGAAATATTTTGAGGATCACCAAAATGTGACACAGACGCAGAAGTGAATACGTGTTGTTGGAAAAAAAATCAAGCCAATAGACTTGATTGATGCAGAGTTGCCTGAAACCTCCAATATGTGAAAAATGCAACATCTGCAAAGTGCAATAAAGTGAAGCTCTATAAAATGAAGTATGCCTGTAAATGCTTTAAGCAGGTTTGGGCATAGGAATAAGTAATAAACATTTACTGATCACTTAGCATATAAATGGTGTGCTGCATATACTCAACAATCCAAAAAATAAATATTATTATACCCATTTTATAAAGAGAAACTTGGGATTCCTAGTGGTTAAGTAACTTGCCCTGAGATACTTCAGCTATTGAGGAGGGCCATTATTTGAAGTGATTTCTATCAGACTCTTTCCATTACACTACTTTCTATTTCTTCAATCCACAGTGATTTCTAAATTAGGGTTATGTGGTCCTTTTATAGTCAATAAACTGCTGGCACTATTAGGAGCCCCATGAAAACAAGTGATAAGCTATTGTGCCAAAATGAGCCAAAAAGCTCACAGGGAGGGTAAGGCAAATCACGTTACCATAAACAACTCTGTAATAAAATGTTCTCGTAGGCCAGGAATGGTGGCTCATGCCTATAATCCTAGTGTTCTGGGAGGCAGAGACGAGAGTATCACTTGAGCTCAGGAGTTTGAGACCAGCCTGAGCAAGAGCGAGACCCCTTCTCTATAAAAAAATAGAAAACTTAGCCGGGTGTGGTGGTGCCCACCTGTAGTCCTAGCTACCTGGGAAGCTGAGGCAGAAGGAATGCTTGTGCCCAGGTGTTTGAGGTTTCTGTAAGCTATGATGACATCACTGTACTCTAGCCAGGGCAACAGAGTGAGACTCTGTCTCCAAAAACAAAAAAAAGGAAAAATAAGTTCTCGTAATAAATTATTTCCAAATCAGTCAGAGGCCTCTAAGTCAATTCCAACTATCCAACTACATTTATTTCAATACAGTCAGAGAAGGTAGGAGAAAATTTCTTTAAGTTCTTATAATGGCCAGTAAATAAATTGTCAAACTAAACATCAAAGATGAAAGTAAATAGATATATTTTTTAAAATAATAGCATCAAGTACAGTATATAAAATAAAATCAGGATATGGCTTTAATCAGTCATGCATCCCCAAGAATCATAATCAAATCAAATAAATCAAGCAATATTGCAGGTTTTCATTATTTTATCATAATAAAGGTTTTATTTCCCTTGTCCTTTCTACTAAAATGCCTTCCTTGCTTACCTGCTCTAAGACCTGATTTCTACCTGGCTTTATTTTCCCATGCATGGGCACTTGTTCTTTCGTGACCTTCTTTTCTCTGCCTCCTATGCCCATTCTTTTTAAAGAGATTAATACCAGTCCCAAGTTACTTGGCTCGTCAACCTATTCCAGATGGGGGCCATTTAGACAAATGCAATTCTCCTGGGAAATAAACCACAAGCCCTCTCTCTTCTTTGCTCACGGTTTATATGAGCTGATCCCAAGAATCCCTTTGTGTGAACATGTTCACTGAGGAAGAATGGGTGACCTGTTTGCCTCAGATGGCCCTCTCGCTGCACTGCCTCTGTTCATTACCAGATAATACGTGTGCCTACGAGGAAGCCGATAGCCCCCAGATTCTGCGTTAGTCTTTCACATGTAGTAGGCATTTCTGAAATGGAAGAAAATTTATGAAAATAAGAGTAGATTATGCTGCCATAAAATAGTGGCTCATATTTACTGAGTACATACACATCATGTCTCACAATGCCTAACTTAGGCTTAAAAGGAACTTGCCAAAAAATCACTCAGCTAACAGCAGCAGAGTCAGTATTTAGCTTTGGTGTGTGTGAAGCCAGAGCTTCAACTCTTACCCGCTACCCTTTGCAGCCTCAGTATACCATTTTCTGTAATATCTATAAGATAAAACAGTTGGCACCACTAGTACAACTTCACACCATGAACAGTAACTGCACAACAGAATATACAAAAGACATGTACTTCAAAAGTGTTTAGAATGAAAAGTGACTAATTGTGTCACTTTCCCAAAATTGCAGTTGAATTAGGGGAGAAATTCCAAGTTCATCCAGAAATGAGTTTTATCCTCAATTCAGTGTATTACTTCAAAAATATTTCATAATGTTACATGAGCCTAGCAAAATAATTACAATAGTCTTCTAGCTACCAACCCAAAGTTAACCACCAGTCGGAACAATAATTTTGGCTATTTCTGTAAATAATGTTTTTAAGAGATCTTATGCTTTTGGCCAAATCCTGAATGTTCCGTATTATCAAGAAAAAGAAGCTTACCCTGGAGCACAAACACAGCCACTTATACAAGGTGAGGATGGGGCGCAAGTGAAGTTCATGGCTAGGTTTGCACATGTAGTTTCACAATTTATACCACCAGCTGGTAATTCAGGGTTAGGAAACCTGCAGTCAAAATACTCTTTTCCCTCTGGGCAGACGTGAACTTCCAAGATAAAGCACAAAATGTTCTTAACATTATGTTAGCTCCATAGGCAATCATATTGACATACATTTGTCACCAAAACAAAATTCACCATAAAATATTTTACCAGTTATGATTAGATGCTCTTACTCTTGTGATTTTTTTTTTTAGTTGATGAACTTGTAAACATTTTCTAATTAGATTCCCTATAATCACCAAAACTTCCAAAACCTATTTTGAGTTTGAAAACGTTAGCTGCCTTCCATAAGACAATAACTAATTAGGATATAATTTTCTGAGGTCAAGAACAAGATATTTTGATTAATCCAAACATATATTGTCAAGTTTTGAGGACTGAAAATACAGTATATTTAAACTTCTACAAAGCCACAATGAACACATGATACTTCTAGAACTTGCTTCACTTCTGTGTCAGTATTTATACCAGTATTCACTATAGTATAGAAGTGCAGAAGTGGACATAATTATAGGCAGAGCAAGATTACATATTCCTCCAGAAAGCTTTAGGCTCTCAGGGATCAAAGAAGTTTTCTTATGTGGGGCCAAATGGATCAAATCCTGTGGATCCTCTGTGAAAGGACCAGCCACCTGGGTTTCTCTTCTCTAACCATGAGTAACCTAAAGCAAACAGGGCAAAACAGGGATGGCCTGATAGCTGCTGAATATGTGTGGTCCATAAAAATACCTTGCAAAGAAGCCCTAGACTAGTCTGAATTCTTGTAAAGTAAATCCAGATCATATAATTGAAAGCTAATTTATAATAATATATACCTGGCCATTCAAATAAATAACAAAGCAATAGCTCACAATTACTTTCATCATCCTACACTCTTCATGTCCCTTAAAATTAATGAATGCAAATGTTCTTTATTATTTGCCTAGAATTTCCCCATAGTAACTGAGAATTTCAGGCTCTTTTTGTGATAAAAATAAATAAGAGATAGGGTCCTAACACATAGGATCTTGGGAAAGATATTAAAATGTAAAATGACATTCTAAAGAGATGGCAGTAGATGTCATTTTATATGCCATTTTTAATTGATTCCTACTAGTTCCAGAGTTTTGCTACTCATAATGTAGCCCAGGAATCAGCAGCATCGACATCACCTTGCCCATTCACAGAAATTTAGAATTTCAGGCATTGCCCCTGACCTACTGAATCGGAATCTTTATTTTAACAAGATCCCCAGGTGTGCACATGAAAATCTGAGGCGCGCTGATTTAGAGTAGTTTCTCGATTTCCGTTACACGAATGGGTTACAACTGGTGCCTGGATATATATCCCTAAAGCTCTTGGGGCACCTAAGATGGTCCTGGGGTAGGCAGCATCCAGGCAGCAACCCTGGGGTGATGAGTTCTGTCCCTGAGCAGCCTTATATTTCACCCCAGACTGACCTACAGATACTATAATTCTCCATGTGAAAAAATTAGAAAGCACTGGAGCACTGTGTTGAGAAACATTTTCAAGGCTGTATTCATGCTCATTGGCAAGGAGGGCTGTGAAGGATGGATGACTTCTGCTGGAAGAGTGGGGGCAGTATTCGAGCTATTAATATAATCTCCTCGAGGGAAAACATCTTTTGAGATCTTACCAGTAGAGGGCGTTGCTAATTCATCACATTTCACAGTCCCATTCGAGCACTGGCTAGAAGTAAACAAAGTTACTTTATAAGACCAAACTTCAGTTTTTTTCTGAATTTCAACAACATTCTATGCAAGAATTGACATATACAAATGTTATTTTCCCCACAGAATTTTTTATAAATAATGTATTGGCTTAGGTCCAATTGGAAGAGAGCTATTTCAATTCAACACATTTTTATCAAATACCCGTAAGTACAGAGCATTGTGATAGGCGCGGGAGATACAATGTCTGAAACTTACAGTCTTTGCCCAAGAGCTTATATTCTAGTAGGAGAGGAAGATGTACAAAAAAATAACATATGCAGCATGACCCATGAAACATAGAAATGTTTAAAGAGATAGAAGTATAACAAAAATGTTTTAAAATCTGTTGGTAAATGACATCATGCAGTCAAAGGACGTAAAGTCTGAACAATTTTGAAGAATGGATGGAGGTTATGATACGGATAAGGCAGAAGGCTATAAAACTGGAAAGAGTTACAAACCATGATGGGGTAAAACAGCATTCTATGTAGCAAAGTGTAATGCAGGAAGTGACAGGAGATGTCGATGGCAAAAGAGGCAGAGGCCAGCTATTTAGATGCTGAGATTTTATCCCTGAGATGAGTAACTGAAGATCTTAAACAGAGAAGTGATGTGATTGGTTTGAATCTTTCTGGCAGCAGCATTGAAGATAGAGTGGAGTCACAACTTAGGATTTAAAATCAGGGCATAAGGCAAGAACCACATACAGGCAAAATTAGCTTTGAAATCCCTCAAGAAGATACATGATAGAGAAAAACACACCAGTTCTCAATAACACCAACACAGTTTTTCCTTCAGCTTTGGACCAGATCTTGTGTTCTATATTTGAGGCCAGATGAAGAAGCTGACTCACACATAAGGAACATAACACATGAAAAATATGTTGCACGCTGTTTAACACTAGAATGACACTCAGAGTTGTGATTCACCACTGAGTGAATCACCTCAGATTAAGTTCACTGACACCATGCAAGGCTTAGAGGAACTGAAAAGGGCAGGTCTCCGACCACATAACCAGGTCTTCCGCATCATGCTCATTCTGAGATGCAGGCTTTTTAAAAGGAATGGCAGATGAGGTCACTATACTAATTGAATTTTTATTTTTCTCACTGAGGAGGGACAGTTACTTTGTTTTTGCTAAGTTTACGTAAATAAATTTTAAAAAGATATGACAACTTGGCAGAATGGAAGGAGGGTAAGACTATAGGCAGGAAGACCAGCTAGGAAGGTCCAGGGAAGAAAGGGTAAGAGACATTGCTCAGGCGATGGCAATGGACGGGAAAGCATGGCTTTCAACCACGTGCAGAAAGTAAAATCCAAAGTTGTCGGGGATTTATTGGGTAGGCGTGTCGAGCAGGAGCAAGGAGTCAGAAACAACTCTCAGATTTCTGGCTTGGGGAACTGTGTGGCTTATTAGTACCACCTACCAGAGAAGGACTCAAAAGCTGGTTGCCTTTGTGTCTTGATGGGGCATGGGAAGAAGGAAGATGGAGATAATGATAAAGGTAAATTGAGCATAAACAATATTCTGCTGTGAATACAAAATAAGATGCAGAGCAACGTAGGCAGGAGAGCAAGCACTGAAGAGCCAGATTGCCTGGGATCAAATCCCAGCTTTATTATGAAGTTGCTTAGCATCTGTGCCTCATTTTCCTCACCTGTGAATTGGGAAAAAGCAATAGTACCTATCTCTTAGGGTTGTAGCAATGAGTACTTTAATAATATATATAAAACACAGAAAGGTGCCAGGACAATAGGAAGTGCACAGTAATGGTTGGATATCATTATTGTTATTACTATTATCCACTGTCTATTATTATCTGTGGGTACCTACAGTGCAACAAAAAGAGGGAGGTTAAGAACTGAATATAAATAAATGTGGACTGCTGCATGGATGTACCTGTATTTCTAACAGGTTACAGCCAGAATGAATGTTATCCTATGAATAAATGTTATCTCACTGGTATCGATGTCCCTGGGGAGAAGATATGATTACCTTTTGTGAGGGACATTGTTCAGATCTATTTTGGAATTTTTGGGGGGGCCATAGATGAACCACAAAACTAAAACTGCTCAGTAATACTGTAGTATTTAAACACCAACTTCACCCCTAACTTCTATCTAAGAATCATAAATAATCAAAAAGTTTCCATTTCATTGTGTAACACAAATTTATAACACTTTTCTACAGTCATGAGAACAAAACTGAGGTGTTCCACATTGAAATGTAATATATGCATACATCATGTACCTATGAGGGTGCATATATATATGTAACATATACATATATATGACTATTACATATTTAAAAGTCATGTTAAGTTACCTTTAATTTTTAGATTTCAGAAGTCATATTTCAACTTACAGTTTTAGTTAAGAAATGATATTAGCACATGTGTCATTTGTCAAGTACCATCCCCATCATTAAAACCTACCATAAGCCCGAGGGTGTCGGAATGAGCTCCCCAGGTTGATAAATGCTCCCCCTATAATGACACCGGCAGTGAAATCTATAAGGGAAAAAAAGATTAAGGAAATAAAGCAAGATATAAGTTTTTCCAGAAATCACTAAAATTCAAGCAGATCCTGTGTTCTGCATTGGTCATTGTAAGGCACTCTTTAAGGTGTCAGTGTTATTCTATGAGTCTGCCTGCAATCCTGATAACCAAATGGCAGAAGCTGTTTAAATGTGAAGTGTAGCTTCAGCTCACAAACTGTGTTGTTTTAGTCACAAGAAAAGTCACTGAATGCACTTTGGAGAAACATGACTGATATATCATTTAGCCCTATGTATAAGAATCTTTACGTCATGTGAGAATTAAGAAATGTGATTGCTAACAGACATTACATTCCTGCTACCAAAATTTGCCACATTACAGTAAAATATAAACCTTATTGTTGATTTGGATATGATAAAAGCAAGTGGGAATAAATTTCAGGATCAACCATCAGATTTCTTAGCTTTTTCTGTAGCTATTTGTGAACATGTACAAGGTCGAAAAAAAAGTAAAGACGATAAGAAACACTTTTAAAAATAAGGACAAAAACCCATTTAACTGATAAGAAGAAAAAGAGAGAAAAACCGGATGCTGTCAACCCATCTCTGTGACTTACATGGGCACACAAAAGTTAAGTGTGTCTTCATAGAATTTGCCTTCAGGACAGTTACAGCCTTCGGCACAGTCATCATTACACAGCTCCGGGGAAGAGAGAGAAATGCAGGAACGGCGGCAAAATGAGGAACAGTGATGGTACAACATGCCCTTCTGGCACACCACAGCTAAGAACAAAGGAGCATCACTTGAGAAACATTCCCCCATGGCACAGAAATATTTCATGCTTGCTTAGAGGTCTATGATAGACATATATCGTGAAACAAAAGATATCTTACATCACTAAACATGGAATATTACATAATTCTACAACAGAAAATAGATAAATAAAACAACTCCTGGCCTCAGCAGAAGTACAGCAGAAGAATAAAATTTCTATTTCAAAATATTTTTGTGTGACATTTTATAACATTCTTTACTAACCTGTATGATAATTTTTTAATATTTCTGTCTCTTATAGTTGGAATAAACTTCCTGTCCTTACATTTTAAATCTATGTACTGCAATATTGTCATCATCTTCCTTATGGCATTGTTTAAATCTAAGTAAACCTTTAGTCTTCTACAAATAAGAAAAAATTTAAGTTTATTGATCCAAACATACTTTTTAATGTTTGCATTCTTAATCATGTTTGCACTTTTTTCTGAACCCTTCCAATTTCTCTTTAGACCAAACTGAGCTGATTATGGTAGGCAAACCAAAATAATCTAAAAGCATACTTGTACGAGTACATAGAAAATGCTGAATAAAACATAATTGAAGTTATTTTTGCATAATTGATCTTGGGAGAAAAAAATGGGTGGACATCTTCAGATGCCAGGAGTGAGGAGGTAAATAAAATCCAGAACGTGGAGTGGAAGGGGGAGTATAGATCCCGACGACTTTGGACCTTGGATTTAACACATGTGGGAATGGAAATGAAAGCTGGCCCTTTACAGATAGGGAACTGAGAGACCCTTAACTTGGACTCTCAAAGAAAACAACATTCTCAGTTGAAATGAAAAGCTGAAGCAGGGGTCAGCAACGTTTTCCTGCAAAGGGCCAAATGGAAAATATTTTTAGCTTTGCAGACCATAAAGTCTCCATCACAGCTACTCAATTCTGCTCTTGTACCACAAAAGCAGCCATAGGCAATATGTAAACAGATGTATACAGCATGGCTGTATTTCAATAAATTTTATTCACAAAAGCACAGGAGGCCCCACGATTGTTGTTTGTTAACTCCCAGACTAGAAGAAATCTGCTCATAATATAGGAAGATGCTATACTATGAAGGCTTCTCTAATGCTGGGTCTGTGATACAATTACCCCTAAGAAGTCAAAATCCTAGACTTATGTCCTACACAGGTTTGGTATATGAATTCACATTATTTTATTTACATTGTTTATGTCTTAGACAAAGCTGAGCAATTAACATGAAAACTGGCCAGTGATACCCCAAGGAATAACTGCAAACCACTGGGGCAGTGAGGAGGTGCAGAGATTGGTATTCTCAAAGTCCAGGTCACAAAAAATTCTAATGGTGGGGGGTGGGGTGCTTAAAATGATTGGCTAATAAAAAAATACACAGAACACAAAGAAACAATCTCTCATGAATGAGAACAGCAGATACCATAACCATGAATATTAGAGCCCCAAGAACTTGAGATAATAATTGCATGTTGCATAACCTAACTAAAAATCAGCTGTGTCACTGTATCACATAATACTTTTCATACTTTCCAATAAGTAGATATGACATTTCCATGATAAGGATTTTTTCAAATTTTTCAAATTATTTCTGTTGCATATTTCAAAACATATACTTATGCTACTTTTGCTCATAACAAAAATAGTCAAAAGTTATTGGTCTTATCCAACATATCTTCAATCTCAAGAAACTAAGTATTTTATTTGTTTTTCATGTTTGTACATTATAAGAATATTTCAAATAACTTACATGCAACATTGACCTTTCATTTAAAAAATAAATGCAGGCCAGACGCGGTGGCTCATGCCTGTAATTCTAGCACTCTGCGAGCCTGAGGCAGGAGGATTGTTTGAGCTCGGGAGTTCGAGACCAGCCTGAACAAGAGCAAGACCCTGTTTCTACTAAAAATAGAAAGAAATTAGCTGGACAACTAAAAATATATAGAAGAAATTAGCCAGGCATGGTGGCGCATGCCTGTAGTCCCAGCTACTCGGGAGGCTGAGGCAGAAGGATTGCTTGAGCCCAGGAGTTTGAGGTTGCTGTGAGCT
>CAUYSK010021344.1:0-20073 GCA_963575035.1 Avahi laniger
CTTTTGCAGACAGGACAGAGTTACAGAGACAATCCCTGGCTGTTCAAGGTAACTATCAGGATAGTTAAGGGCAGCTAAGTATGAAAATCCAGTCCTCCTCAGTCTATCAGGGGTGTATTTTTCTACTACACTAGACATTTCTCATCTTCTGAACACTGCTTGATAATATGATTTAACTCATAAAATAGAAGCAACCAGGAACAAATATCCATATGCACATACCACATCTATCCAGTCTGCAGCATCTGTGCTTGGATATTCTGCTTTCATTCCTGTTACTATGGATTAACTCTCCCTGCACCACCAAGGTACACTCCACCACTTATCCATAAGATCCTATTCCCCCTGGTCTACTAAATGACATTATTTCAGCTTTTCTCCCCTCTTCACATTATAGAGCAGTAGTCCCCAACCTCTTTAGCACTAGGGACCGGTTTCACGGAAGACAATCTTTCCACGGATCGGAGTCGGGGGCAGGTGGAGCTCAGGTGGTGATGTGAACGATGGGGAGAGGCTATAAATACATGTAACACAAATAAAGCTTTGCTGGCTACTCAAGCGGTGATGTATGGACTGGTTCCTAACAGACTGCGATCCAGTACCGGGCCGTGGCCCAGGGATTGGGGCCGACATTTGTAGAGGATTAGTCCCATTAGCAGAGAAACATGCCCTTATTTTTCTCACTTAACAATTTATTTTGACCCTACCACTTTCCCTGCTGGCTAATATTCTCTGATTCCTTTTATGGCAAAATTTCTTTAAAAAGTTGCCTCTAAACTATTCTATCTTCAATTTCTTTTCTCCTTTACTCCCTTAAATTTACTCTACTCAAGCCAAAATTATTGCTAAAATAAATATTGTTTTCCACACTGTTAAATCCAATGGTTAATTCTCAGTTCTCCTCTTACTTGATATGTGCTATGATTTGAATGTGTCCTGCCAAAATTCATGTTGAAACTTAATCCCCATTGTGGTGGTACTAAGAGGTACAGCCTTTTAAGAAGTGATTAAGTCATGAGATCTCTGCCCTCATGAATGAATCAATGAATTATAAAAGGGCGAGAAGGAACTAGGTTAGGACTTTTTTGCCCTTCCACTATTCTGCCAGGTGGGGATGCAACAAGAAGGCCCTCCTCAGACACGGAATGCTGGCACCTTGATCTTGGATGTCTCAGCCTCCAGAACTATGAGAAAATAGATTTCTATCATTTATAAATTACCTAGTCTGTGGTATTTTTTTACAGTAGTTGTCTGTTGGATTCAGACAACCTATCAGCAGCATTTGGCAGAGTATAAAAATTTATCTTCTTTGAAATACGTACTTCACCTGCACCTATGATATCTTATTCTGGTGATTTTCTTCCTGCATCATTGGCCACTACTGCTATGTTCAAAATAAATCCCTTTCTGTCTTCTGCTTATATTCCCAAACTCTGATTACTGGTGTTCCAGGGTCCAGTTCTTGATACTTTATTTTTTACTTTCTAAGCTAATTCACTTGGTTATCTCATCTAGTCTCAGAGTTTTAAATACCATTAATATACTGACCAGAGGCAAGATAATTCCATCTACCACTCCACAGATAGCTTCAGGATCAACTGTTTACCTGACATCTCCTCTTAAATATTTAGTAGATATACACAAAATCGAAGTTCTGCTTTCCCTCAATCTCACATCTGCTCCATGTATATTATGCCTCACATCATTTATTAGTTACTTCATCCTTCCAGTTGCTTCTGTCAAACTCTTGAAATTATTCTTAATTTTCATTATTCTCTTACACCCCACATTCCCTGACATCAAAGCTTTATTGTGTTCTTATTAGAAATATATCCATAACGTAACTATTAATGCTTCTTACCACATCCATTGCTTCCATTGTGTTCTGAGTCACCATCATCCTGCATTTCAGTAATTACAGTAGCCTCCAAACAACCACCCTTATTTAACCCTAAAGTCTATCTTCAACTCAGCAGAATGATCCTTATGTCAGGTCTTGTGATGCCTTTATTCAAACACTACAATGGCTTTTCTTTTTACTTAGAATAAAAGCCAAAGTTCTTTCAAGGGCTTACTTGGTCTTCACTGACTATACCACCCCCTCCAGATCCCTTGTATCTTCTGTAAATGTATTTTCTTATCTCCTTGCCCTCACTTACCCTGTGCCAGACAGATTGTCCTACCTGCTCTTCTTGGAACACCTCATGTATTCCAGACATACTTTTGGCTCCCAGACTTTGTGCTCGAATTCCCTCTTTTTGCAATGTTCTGTTCTTCTGTTATCTGCATATCTTGCTCAGTCACCTGCCTAGGTGTTTACTCAAATGACACCTTTACAGTTAGGCCTTTCCTAACAACTTTGCTTAAAATTTCATCTCCCTGCAGAACACCTTTTTTCCTGTTTCCTGCTTTATCTTTTTGTGTTATAATTACCACGTTCTAATATAAAATATCATTTATAAAATATATTTATTGATAATTTATAGAGCAATGTATTAATATATAATATAATTGACTCCTGAATTTTTAAATTGTCTTTTTCCACTCACCAAAATGTTTCTAAGTTTCATGGTAGCAGAGATGCATCTTTCTCTTCACTGCTACGCTTTCAATTTACAGAACAAAGACTAATGGGTAGTAGGTGTTTTTGCTAGGAGGGATTCTATAATGACCCCTATAATTTCCAACCCCTGATGTGCACATATCCTGTCCCAGTTACTCAATCAAACACTAATCTAGGTGCTGATTTGAAAGGACTTTGCAGATATAGTTAAGTCTGCAAATCAGTTGCAGTTAGATAGAACAACTATCTGGGTGGCCTCGTGACATAATCACCTGGATCTAGAAGTCAGAGACAGAGGAAGTTAGAGAAATTTAAAGTGCCAGGGATTTGACAGGAGGGGCTGTGTCTGTTGGCTTGGAGATGGTTTTGGCCATGTGATAAGGAATGAGAGCAGCTTCTAGGAGCTGAAAGAGGCCCTTGGCTCACAGCCAGCAAGGAATTGGAGACCTCAATCCTACCATAGCAAGGAAGTGAATTCTGCCAATGTTGATAAGAATTTTGCAAGAAAATTCTTCCCCAGAGCCACCAGAGAAGGCAGCCAGGCTGACACTTTGATTTCAGCCCTGGAAGCGCTAAGCAGAGAATACAGGCACACCATGTGCTCTAGTTCACCTGGAGAACTGTGAACTAACAAATGGGTATTATTTTAAGCTGTTACGTTGGTAGTAATTTCTTAAATAGAGATAGAAAACTAATATAGTACTCAGAAAATATATGTTGAATTATTAATAATAACATTATATTTTATCACTGCAACCCTTTCAAAATAATGGACTTTTATGAATGCTGACTTTATATTAAATAAAAGAATCAATTTATCTTCTGAAGAGTGTCTTCTTTGTTACTGATAAAATGTGTAGTATTATTTTTCAATTTCACAGCATCAAAAATAGTTATTTAATAATATTGGAGATTCATTCAGTAGTATGTATATTGTTTCTTAGAATTAAATTATGTTTACCCATACATTTTCATTAAGATTTTTGCTAGTAAATGATAAATTTGAATCTTGAAATTTGACTTATAAAGATGGGCCTAGATTTTAGTTTTTTCTATAATCCTGAGGTCAAACATATTCTCTTTTTTTCCACATCACTGTATGCTAATGACAGCTGTTCTATTTGTACTTTGGTTGATCACAATTTGAGAATGATTGAGTATGGCGAATTAGGGAGCATATGCATAATAAGTTGTCACCCAGCACCTACTTCCCAAGTTCTCATCTATTCTGCACAGTCTCGCTAACAGAGAACTGTTACATTTTAATCATACTTTCTGACATAAGGTTATTCTTTTTCTGCTGAAAAATAAATTGGATGTTCTTTCCATCTGCATACACTATCATAAGGACTAAGGGATTTCTAACTGTTTGAATTTAATTTGATATGAAATGATTTAACATTTGATATAAAACCATCAATCTTTAATAATTTCTTTTCAATTTTTACGAAATCCAGGAGAAATTATTGGCTTATTACCTACTTTTAGAAATATTTTATGTTAACAGATAAATATAAAGATCAATTAGAGAATAGACTTAAATGTTTATATCATATGAAAAGTACAAGACTAAATGCAATATACGGTAGCTGAATTTTTGTTTTCATCATTTTCCAGGTTGTGAAAAATACATTGTCATTTGTTTAATTTTTCTTCTGGTTGTTATCTGTTTGTAGGAAAAAATAATTATCTTAGTAATTTAAAAAAAGTTCACGTTAGAGATGACATGCTGAGACAGAGACAGTGTAGATTATACTTTCAAAATAAATCAATACTATTCTTTTATTCAGCTAATATTTCTGATAAACTCTTGTCCATAGTTCTCTTCATTGACTGCTTGTGAAAACAATGTAAATATTTTCTTTGAATAACTATTACTATTGGTGGGAAAAAATTATTCTTTTTTTCACATTAAAAAGTAGCAAACTGCAGCACATGCAGCTAAAGGGAGTCAGCAATTTTTTGCTGAAACTTGATTAAAAATAAAAGTAGCAGAAGGCTTAATTCAAATAATATTGTTTGCTTGATTGCACCATTACCTAATGGGATTTTTACCTGAGAGTGGGGTAAACGTTACAAAAAATGGGGAAAAAAAGGAAGATCAGAGTTTCTCTTGCTTTTAACTGTGGCAGTGTATTATGTTAGGACATGAATTATATTAACTTACTTTATTTCTGACTTCACTGTATTTTTTTCCTTCATTTTCCTTGGAAGCTTGCTTTTTTTTCTTCTTATATGTTCTTTCTCCATGTCCTTTAAGAAATTATTTCAATCCTTTTTGAAATAGGTCTGTCGGAAATAATATTTATTCCTGGTCGAGCAATAAAAATGAACAAGAGGATATCTTAATTATCAGGCCCAACATATCTACAGATTTTGAACATTGTAATTATGTATTTTTTTCCATGGGGTTGCTGTTGATGAACTATCCATCTGTAAAATAGATTACAAATATTCTGCACTAAAAAAGCACAAAAAATGCTATTTGCTCTTTAAAAATCAGGAGTTTTGAGGAGATATTGTTTTTTTATTTTTGGTTTTGGCCAATAACTGAGAAACTTCAAAAAAATTCAGGGGCAATTAATTTCAACTCTGAATTATAAAAGTTAAACATATTTGAAGAAAATGTGAAATTCATGCTGTAAAGATAGAGTTACCAAGTTTAAAAAATAAATTATTCTGGATAAATATTTAAGTAATGAGACTCTTTAGGTCTTAATTTCTCCATTTGTAAAAAATTGTTTCATCACATTCTCAAATTCCATGATTCTGCTAATCAGTTTTTTATTCTATTTAATATGCTGGAAAAGTGAACTTCTTTAGCTCATTCTTTATAGAGCATTAAGAAATTCTTCAAATCAATGTGTCTTTGTTGCAGTGTCTCTTCTAGAGAAATGAAACTAACAGCTATAATTCTGCAGAAGAATAAAATCTGAATTGCATTTGTGGCTATGCTAAATGGTCTTTGAATATACCTCTAGCCAATTAAAAAAATTGTCTGAAAGTTCAAGTTCAAATCATGTCTACAAAACTGGGGCAGTGTAACTGCATTTATAGGAAAGAGAAATTGCATAAAGTTAAGAGAGCAAATACAGGAGAAATTCTATTAGTCTGTTGCCATGAAACAAGCTTCGAGAGATAAAAACAAGATATGGACTAGGGAGGTAATGAGCAGAGATTGTGAAGATGAGTTTTTAGAGGAGAGAGTGTGATAGGGATATTCTGGAAGCTATGTAAGCCTGAGTAGATACAGGGACATGTCATAAGGTTTCCTTCATGTGAAAGCGAAGATTGCTTACAGGCTCCTTGTTAGGCAAATTCCAGGGTCAGGGATTCCTAGGGCGTTCTCCTGTGGGCTTTGGTATACCTCTTGTCTCAGAGATTCCATTTATAGTGAATGAATAATCCCATAATTGAATGTCTTTGATTATTAACGAAAAGAAACTTTCACATTTGAGGAAAACAATGGCTTTTCTTATGAAAAGTAATACAAAACTTACGTCATCTCATTAAAAAAAATAAAAAAAATTAAAAAACACAGTTATAACAATTTTCAAAATGTCTCCCAGAATGCCAAGCTGCAGTATCTGTGGGAAATAAGAAGTAGGACTATTAAGACTCTGTTTTGAGAACATTAGCAAACAATGAAGGATTTCTGAGTTACGAATTTGTATAAAACTAATTTTGTCTAATTAATATACTCCAAACTCTGCTAAAATGTCATTTTTTCTCAAGAGAATTTCCTGGCAATTCTCTTACCTCAAGCACAATCCTGGCAGAACCTACCGTCCTCCAAATCCTATCCTAGACATATACTCTATTAGCACTTACTTCTCAGAAGTGTAATTATTTTCCACATGGCATATCCTTTATGAGACTGTGTGCTATTTGAGAGAGAGTGGCCATATCTTATTTATATATCTGTCTTCATTGCCTGAGCCATAATGCTAGTCACATTAAAGGTACTTAGTAGGTAATGAGTAAATGAATAATTACCAATACAAAAAAGTATTTGTAATCCCAACTATGAGTAATACTTACCCCAATGTATATGTAACAGCTTCGTCTCATGGGATGTTCTGTCTGATTTATTTTTTGAATAAAATTTCATTTGGTTTGAGATAAAATTCTAATAAGTTCCAGAAACCTTGGATGCTTATCAAAACTCCAAGAAATCTTTAGAGATTCACTTATCACCTAACTGATATGTCATAAATCTAAAATCTTCCCCAATCTATTTGTCATTGCTTAATACACCCCGAGATAGCAGTGTAAATCTCAAAAGCTAAATTTATTATGAACTTCTAGAATAACTATTTCCAATCGTGTGCTTTAATTTTTCTCTGTGGCTCACTTAAAGAATTAATAAGTACATTTTCAGAGTATCCAGACAAGGCTCATTGCATTTAAATTCTTCATATTAATTATAATAAACTCTTTACATTTTAGATAATATAATTTTAAGGTCTGTCAATTGGTTAAAATTTAATTCTCTTCCTTGAAATGAGTGGCATACATTCAGGTGTGAAAGGGTATTCATGTTTATAAAACTAAAAGTCTAAGAATTTAAAATCAGGCTGTTACTCTATGTAAATTTATAGCCAGGGTTACATGAAAGGTCAGCCATGCATTAATGTGCCTTGGCAGTTGCTCCTGGAAACTATGTGATTCTCTACCCCTGATGAAATTTTATTTATTATGAATTGCATTCATCATGAAAGCCAAGAAAATACTATTGAGAAAATTAGAAACTATAATAGCATAAGGATAGACAATATATTTATTTGATGATGGCGTTCTGGCACATTGGGATCACACAGCCATATTTGCAGATCCCGGTTTCACCACCTTGTATTCATAGTTAAATGAGATTCTTGTGGTTAAATAAGATCTTCAAAATTAAAGATGCAGAGTTTGCAGAATTGTTGCGAACATTAAATGACCCTCAATGAATGTTGGATACTATTATTACTTTATTATCTTGCTTGTTTTTTCCTGTCCTTTCCATTTTGCCAGTTCTGCTACTTATTGCCTTTTATTCTTACTTATTATTTCATATTTTCTTCCTACATCTTTGTTTGATGGTGATTCTTTTGTTCACTGCCACTCCCCTCTAAAACTAGAATTTGACACTAAGCATTTACACCAAATATGACACAAAACTAAAAAAGAGACATAATCTTCCATTTCTTTTGCCATCTTCCTAATCACAAGGCATCTCTCTCTCTTTCTCTCTTTCACTCTCTCCTTCTTCTGTTTACTCTCCTCTTCTCTACCTTTTTTAGTTGGGAAACAAGATATATATATGATAGGACAAGTTTGAAATTAATGAGTCGTCCACATTTTGGCTATTGTGAATAATGCTGCAATGAACAGATTAATGAATTAAAAAATGTGCTATATATGCAAAACGGAGTACTATTCAGCCTTATAAAAAAAGGAATCTTGTCATTTGTGACAACATAGATGAATTTGGAAGACATTATGTTAAGTGAATAAGCCAAGCACAGAAAGACAAATACCACATAATCTCATACCTAAAAAACATTGAACTCATACAAAGTTGAAAGGTGGTTACCAGGGGCTGGTGGGTTGGGGAGATGTTGATCAAAGGATACAAAACTTCAGTTAGACAGGAGGAACAAGTTCAACAGATCTATTGTACAGCATGGTGGCTACAGTTAATAACAATGTACTGTATTCTTGAAAATTGCTAAGAGATTAGATTTTAGGGGTTCTCTCCAAAAAAAATTAATTATTATTGTAATACATATGTTTATTAGCTCAATTAGCTATTCCATAATGTATGATATATGTATTTCAAAACAATACATTGTACACAATAAATATCTACAATTTTTATTTTTTAATTAAAAATTTGTAAATTATTTATTTTCATTAAGGTAAGATATACATGTATAATTTCCCATCTTTACCATTTCTAAGGAAGCAGTTTAGTGGTAATAAATACATTCATATTTTTTTCTTTACCCTTAACACTTCCTTCCCCTTTCCTTTCCTAGACTCTGGTAACCACCAATGTACTCTCTATCATCATATGATCCATTTTTTTAGCTCGTGCATATGAGTGAGAATATGAGATATTTGTCCTTATGTGCTTGGCTTATTTCACTTAACAATGGCCTCTATTTCCATCCACGTTCCTACAAATGACAGGATTTCATTCTTTTTTGTTGCTGAATAATACTCCACTGCATGTATACATCAAATGTTCTTTATCCATTCATCTGTTGATGGGCACTTAGGTTGATTCCATATGTTGGCTAATGTGAATTAGGCTGCAATAAACATGAGAGGCAGGTATTTCTTTCATATATTTATTTCCTTTCTTTTGGTTATATATCCAGCAGTGGAATTGCTAGATCATATGGTAGTTCTATTTTCAGTTTTTGAAAAACCTCCTTAATATTCTCTACAGTGATTGCACTAATTTACATTCCTACCAACAGTGTACAGTGTTCCCCTTTCTCCACATCCTCTGCAGCATCTGTCATTTCCTGCCTTTTTGATGTAGGCCAACTTAACTAGATGAGATGATATCTCATTGTGGTTTTGATTTGCATTTCTCTGATGATAAGTGATGTTAAGCATTTTTTCATATACCTGTTGGCCATTTGTATGTCTTCTTTTGAGAAATGTCTGTTCAGATCTTTTGCCCAGTTTTAATCAAATTACTTAGGGTTTTTTTTTTTGACTATTGAGTTATTTAAGCTCCTTATATATTTTGTATTAATCCTTTGTCAGATGAATAGTTTATAAATATGTTCTCACATTCTCTGGGTTATTTTTTCAATTTATTGATTGTCTCCTTTGATATGCAGATGACTTTTAGCTTGATGTATTCACAATTGTCTATTTTTGCATTGATTGCCTGTGCTTTTGAAATCTTACTCAAAAAGTATACCCACAGCAATATTCTAGAGCATTTCTCCAGTGTTTTCTTCTAATAATTCCATAGATTCAGATCTTAGATTTAAGTCTGTAATCCATTTTGATTTTATATTGTGTATAGTGTGAGCTAGGGGTCTAGTTTCATTCTTTTGAATATAATTATCCAGCTTCTTGAACATCGTTTATCCTTTCCCCGTTGTATGTTCTTGAAATCTTTGTTAAAGAAGAGATGGTTGTGAATGCATGGGTTTATATCTGAGCTCTTCATTCTGTAGCACTGTTCCGTTTTTATGCCAGTACTGTGCTGTTTTGGTAACTATAGCTTTGTAGTAAATTTTGAAATCTGATAATGTGACGCCTCCAGCTTTGTTCTTTTTGTTCAGGATTGCTTTGGCTATTCAGGAGTTTTTGTGTTGCTATACAAATTTTAAGATTTTTTAAATTCTATTTTTATGCAGAATGTCACTGGTATTTTGATAAGTATTGTATTTGATCTTTAAATTACTTTAGGTAGTACTACTATTTTAACAATATTAATTATTCCAATCCAGGAGCATGGAATATCTTTCCATTTTTTTTTCTATCTTCTTATTTCTTTTATCAGAGTTTTATAGCGCTCCTTACATAGATCTTTCACTTATTTGGTTAAAGTGACTGCCAGGTATTTAATATTTTTTGTAGCTATTGTAAATGGGATTGACTTCTTGATTTCTTTTTCAGATTGTTCATTGTTGCCATATTTAAATGTTATTGATTTTTGTAGTTAATTTTGTATTCTGCAACTTTACTGAATTTGCTTATCAGTTCTAACAGTTTTCTGGTGGAGTCTTAATCTTCTAAGTATAAGATCATGTCATTTGCAAACAAGGCTAATTTGACATCTTCTTTGCCAATTTGGATGCCTATATTTCTTCCTTTTGCCTATTTTTCTGACCAGGACTTCCAGCATTATGTTGAATAATAGTGATAAAAGTGGGCATCCTTGTCTTGCTCCAGTCCTTAGAGAAAAGACCTTCAATTTATTCCTGTTCAGTAAGAAATTAGCCATGGGTTTGTTATATTTGGACATTATTATTAGGAAGTATGTTCCTCCTAAACCTATTTTAATAAGAGTTTTTTTATCATAAAGGGATATTGAATTTTATGGAATGCTTTTTCAGCATCTATTGAAACAATTATGTGGTTTTTATTCTTGGTTCTGTTGATATGATATATCACATTTATTGATTTATATACATTGAATCATCCTTGCATTTCTGAGATAAATACCATTTCACATTCGATCTTTTTAATGAGTTGTTGAATTCAGTTTGCTAGTATTTTGTTGAAGGTTTTTGCATCTAAGACTATCACCGATGTTGGTCTATAGTTTTTTGGTGTGTTTTTGTCTAGTTTTGTTATTAGGGTAATGCTGGCCTAGTAGAATGAGTTTGGAAGTATTTCCTCCTCTTAAATGTTTTGGAAGAATTAGTATCAATTATTCTTAAAATGTTTGAGGGCATTCAGCAGTGAATCCATCAGGTCTTGGGCTTTTGTTTGATGGGACACTTTTTATTATGGCTTTGATCATGTTACTTGTTATTGGTTTTTTCAGGTTTTCTATTTCCTCTTGGTTCAATCTTGGTAGGTTGTATGTGTCTGAGAATTTATTCATTTCTTCTGTGGTTTCCAATTTGTCGGTATATAGTTGTTCATAATAGTCTTTAATGATCCTTTGTATTTCTGAGGTCTCAGTTTTTATGTCTCCTTTTTGGGTTCTGATTTTATTTACTTGGGTCTCCTCCTTTTCTTAGTTAGTCTAAGTAAAGGTTTGTCAATTTTGTTTATCTATTTAAAGAACCAACATTTGTTTCATTGGTCTTCTATTTTTAAAATCCCAATTTTATTTATTTCCACTCTGATATTTATAATTTATTTCCTTCTACTAAGTTTGAATTTAGTTGGTTCTCCCTTTTCTAGTTCCTTGAGGTGCATCATAAAGTTGTTTATTTGAAGTCTTTCTACTTTTTTTATAAAGGCATTTATTGCTACAAACTAGTGTATTGCTGGTGAAAATCTTGGTGCTATATATTTTGTTTTGGTTTTCTATTTGGAGGAGGAAAGTCAGCTTTCCTCTATATTGCCATTTTGGAACCCAATCTAAAATCAATTTTTGAAAATATGCAAAAACAAACAAAACTAAACTAGTGAAAATACCAAAAAAATAGTGCATATCAAAAAATAATTGAAAAACTTTTCATTCTTTTGATTAAAAGGTGTGTTGAAACAAAACATTGGGAGCTTCAGAATTGTCTTCAATTTTAATATGTTCATATGATAAGAAAAAAATAACCAAATCAATGCCAAGAAAATAGATGTGCTCTACGTAAAAAAATGAATTTATAGTTTCAAGGTTCCAACAATAAAGAAAGCCTTGATTTGGGGGAAATGATATAACCAATCGGAATTTTAGCCTTTGTATTTTAGCCCTTCTCATTCTAGTATTTCAGTACTGCTAGGGTGTTCCATTTCCTCCATATCCAAATTACGGTCATGTCCAATGCAGAGAATAATTTATTCTCCATAGTTTTTCTCTATCTGTGCTTCTGGTGAATGGCTAGCTGCACCAGAAAGGTGTTTCCAAATTGTGTCTTTCTTCTGTCTTCTATATTCTGGAAATTGTTAGCATACCTTCCTATGCAAACAAAAGCCACAAGAAGTCAAGCAATACCTCATCGGGTGCGGTAATGTTAAAGTTATGGAACCACTGTTTCAACTGAATTTAAGTTATTTTTATTGGACTTTTGGGATGCTTTGGGGATGTCAGGAAAGATCAATGAAATGAGAACACTAGTTTTTACTGATCTTATCTAATCGGAACTACATCTTGGAAAAATGCTTTGCTGATTTTTATTACATGAAACCATAACACACAAATTTCTACAGATATATGACCTTGATTTCTCCTTTGTTCATCATAAACTAGTTGGGTGATGATAGTCTACTTATCTTTCTATATTTTTGGAGAAAAAAATTTATTAACAGCATTATGAAGAAAGTGGAAAAGATCAAAACTTAAAGTACAACAAACAAATATTGCTAAATAATACTTACATAAACATTTGTTTAAGAGAATTACAGGTAGTGTGGGAGGATAGTGAGTATCTTGAAGAAAGAATGTACTTAGCTTTTCAAATATTGACTTTGTAAAAGTCAGCACATCAGAGCAATACCAGACACTTTAACCTGCTTTGTTATTTTATCACTTTTAGTTCCTATAATTGTTCATGTGGCCAAATATAAAAGATGGAAAAATAAAAGACCATTGACCTTCTAAACCTTTAACTGTAAATTTGAGCTATAAGCAAAGGTCAACAGCAGTTTCCTTAGGCTTATAGATAATTCTTGGGAAGTTCAAAAGATGTCAATGTTGAACATATGTGAGAGTTCATATTTTATTGAATTTACTGTGATTCCATAAAACTTTTACTCCTCCAGAATCCTGAAAGAAAGCTGGAGTCCCCATGGCAAAACATTTTAGAGATAAACATTTGGATATTTTGAGGTGAATACAATCATAATTTTTTTTAATTTCAGGATATTATGGGGGTGCAAACATTTTGATTACATGTTATGACTTTGCCACACCCAAACCATGATTTGAGGCATGCCCTTTCCCCCTGCAATCCTCATATTTATGGGGAAAAAAGATGAAAAGTTTGAGTACCTGTACTACAATATATATCTATGACCCTATTTTAACCTGCCATCATCTCTGTGAGATGTTAGGCCCATTTTCAGATGAGGTACTTGAAAAAAGAGAAATGGGATAGGTAATTTATCCAAGATCATGAGGCTAAGAAACCACAAGACAGAATCTGAGATCAAGACAGGACAAGGGTAAAGAGGCTGTGAAAGAGAAGCTCAGCAAGGTCATTCAAAGCCATGAGCATTTGTAATGGAAAGAGTAACACAAAAGTCCCACAATAGAAACATTTTATTTAAGAAGGCAATATACATGTTTAGATCTTTGGCATAGACCAGCAGTTCCCAACCATTTTGGCTCCAGGGGGCATGGAAGACAATTTTTCCAAGGTAGCAGGGATAAGCAGAGCTTGGGGTCGTGGGCAGGCGTAGATCTGTGGCCTGCCTTCTAGCAGTCTAGGGACCAGTACCGTTCCTTGGCCTGGGAGTTGGGGATCACAGGCATAGACCATTTTCTCTAAATATTCTTTGAACTTTGCCACCAAAAAATTTTGCAAGTAAAAAATCAGATTTTTTTTTCCATGTGAGGACAGTAACAGTAAGACACTAGCCTAAATTTATTATGTCCCAATGGACAGGAGGCACAGGGAGTCCAATCCCCTCCAGGTTTTGCACCATAGCCTCTGCCCTACTGTATCAGGCCATCCAAGGTAGGGGGTCATCAAAGTGAACTTCCCAACTTTCAGGGTGGTTTAGATGAGCATTCCACTTTGGCCTGGTCTTCCCAATTCCCCAGCTAGGGCTGGTCCCCAGGCTTTGAAAACCAATTTTAGCTCTTGGGAGTTCAACGAGTTGGCCCCAAACTGTGGCACCAGAACCCATACTGCACAACCAGCCTTGACCTCTGCTATAGCTTCTGTAGGCAGCACTTCTGGTGGAGGAGCCACGAAATACCCAGTTCCCTAGAACAGCTAAAGGAGGAGATTTATATATTACCTAACATATATGACAACTAATTCATTTTTTTATCCAACAGATAGCAATTCTTCATTGTCTTTAGTAACTCTACAATTTTGTCAAATATTTTTGCCAATAGGCTTTCCCACCATGTCCAACCAAATTCTATTTCATGAAAATTTAATGCAAAATTCTTAATATCTACCCTTTATGAAAACTGGGAAAATTTGCTCAGAGAGTTTTTATATCCTTTCATACGCAATGCATATTAAGATAATTCAATTGTCCCTTAGTTTTTATGCATCTGTAACCAATCTTAAGATTCTGCTGCATTAAATTTTACTCAAACTTTTCAAACATCTTGTAGTTCACATTACTTTCTCCTTTCCTATAGTATAGATTTAATAATTTATATATTGATTTTATTTTCAAAATATAAGCAAATCATTATCACTTGATATGTAATTCATAACTCTCAATATTTCACTCTCATTTTGCTGAAAATTAATGAGTAATTTCACTCGTTTAAATGCATCTTCTTTAATCTGAAAATGGTACTACCATTCATTTTACTTCACAGAAAGTCAACCTGTTCTAGACAGGTTATTCACCAAATTCTACTGCTTTGCAGTAGCAGTGCTACATAGGTACTACAAATGTTGTAATTGTGCTTAATTTGGCGACACTGGGCATATTCATTTTCTATTGCTATTTAGCAAATCACCACACATTCAGGGGTTTAAAAATATATACATTTATTATCACAGTTTCTGTGGACTGAGTCTAGGCATAGGTTAGCTGGGTCTTCTGCTCAGAGACTCAAGAGAATGCAATCAAGATTTCAACTAGGTTGTATTCTTATTTAGAGGCATGAGTAGGGAGGAATTTATTTTCAAGCTCATTGAGGTTGCTGGAAGAATTACGTTCTTATGGCTGTATGACTAAGGGTTTTAGCTTCTTGCTGGCTGTTGGCTGCAGGCTCCCTTGAGTCCCAGAGGCTGCCTGAAATTCCACACCATGGAGCCTTCTCCATAAGCAGTTATCAGCATATGGCTTGCTTCTTTACGACCAACGAGAAAATCTCCCTCTAATCTGCTGAGACTGTGTACTAGTCAGGGATCTCTAGAGAAACAAAACAAATAGGATATATACAGACATTTATTATGACCAATTTATTATGGGAATTGGCACACATAATTATGGAGGCCAAGAAATTCCACAATATGCTCTTTGCAAGTGGGAGAATCAGGAAGGCCAGTGCTGGAATTCAGTCAGAGTTGGAAGAGGGGCATAGGAAGTGGGACACTGGAATCACTGGTGTCAGTCTCAGAGTTCGAAGGCTCAAAAACCAGGAACTCCCATGTGCAAGGGCAGGAGAATATAGATGTCCCAGCTCAAGAAGCAAGAGTGAATTTCTCCCTCCTTTGCCTTTTTGTTCTATTAGAGCCCTTAACAGATTGAATGATGGGCTCTTACATTGTGAGAGTGGCTCTTTTTTACTCAGTCTTCTGATTCAAATACTAATCTCTTTCAGAAACACCCTAGACACCATAGACATACCCAGAAATAATGTTTTACTAGCTATCTGAGCATTTTTTAGCCTAGTCAAGTTGATGTATAAAATTAACCATCACAGACAAAGTCTTATGCAACAAACATACATCATTTCTTTTGCCACATTCTAATTGGCTTGAAGCATGTCACAGGTCCCTCCTGCACTCTAGGTGAAGGGATCGTACAAGGGTATGACTGTGGGGGCACTTTAAGTGTGTCTGCCATGCAGCACTGATGAGCATTTCCCAAGCTCAGGACTAAATGACATGCAGCAAGCAACTGAGAACTAAGCATGTGTCATCCCCCATTGCTTGTGGGATTGTTTTGTATGAAAATATGCATCCCAAAATGGTTTAAAACATATCAAAGGACTTTAATTCTCATAAAATTTCTTAAGTATTTGAAAACAAGTACCTCTCACTCACTTACTGCATTTTGTAAAAATAATATTCCACTTGGCTTACCATTCTATTTTTTCTTTTCTTCTTCTCCTTGTTTTTGTTTTGTTTTGTTACGGAACAGTAAATAAACTTATAATTTGTTTCATTTTTGCACTTATTCATATCCCGGAGTCTTCTTTTTCTCTGGAAGTCAAATTTTTGTTCTTCAGTTATGGTTTCATCTACAATGTTTCTATCTGTGTTTTCTTACAAAAAGGGAGAGTGAGAGTGTGCTCCAGTGCTAGCAACTACAACATTCAGAATAACAAAGATAGACATTGAAAGGCTCGCCTGGATTGACATCAGTATTGAAAACAAAGTATTATTTATGAAGCCTGCTCGGCTGCAATTTTCCAATGGTAATTTCTATTCCCTGACTCACTCCTCTTTTAGCATACACATTTAATGAAAACATTATGGAACAAAACCCAAAAGCAATCTGATGCCAAAGCACACTTAAGTATTGCTTAGCATGATGAAAATGTTGTAAGAACAAATCACTGTGACTGGGATATTAATGGGACAAGCCATGGCTTCAGAGAGGCTGCAGATGTAGTATTTGGTACACCAGGTAAACAAAGCAGCAGCTTTTGTCTTTGCACAGCACAAGGAGCCACACCCTTATCTAATTGCCAGGCTAAACCTTCCCACATTTTCAGTAAGGCTGTAGTGTTTGTTCTCAGAGGCTGTTTCCCTGTGGAAATTATCACGATGGACCAGACAGCTGAGGTAATGATATAACCAGGGTTACTGAACATTTCACTGCTTGCATTAGCAAGAAGATTATATAGTTAATCAATTCACAAATACTTCCTGAATTCCTATTAAATGCAAGACACACAGTGGCAAACCAGCCTATAATCAAATGAGATAATGTTCATGATAGCACGTTGTTAACTGTAAATTCCCATTAAAATGTGAGTTATGATTATTAAAAATGTTACGCTGCAGCCTGACCTCCAAGAGGTAAGACAGTGCTTTTACCTATTCTGTTGGGAATGACCCAGAATCTTCTGGATGGAAACACATTATGATTAAAACCAAGTGTACTGAGAGCTGGGTCAAAAGGTTGGCAGAAAGCAAGTCAGAGTCTTAGGAAGGTGCCCCCAAGATTCTATTACATTCATAATACAAGTAGCAATATAGAGAATCTTTGCTCCCCACAGAATAAATGGACTGACATGGGAAAGAACACTGGGCATTTGTGGATGCCCAATCTTCCAGGCAAATCTAATTTATTAACAATGTTCTGAGTTAAAGGTGTTTTTCTGGATGCAAAGTGTAATACGCCTCAAGACCATCATGTTATCATTGCATTTACTTTTGATTGTAAATGTATAGCTTGGCATAACATTGGTACACTTTACATAGAAAGACATTGAGAAATGGCTTTTACACATTTCACTGTTTGTGAAAGAGAAGTTATGCTTTCGCTTTAAACCAACTCCCCTGGTTTAAGCTCTAGGCTATTTTCTTATTTTCTATTTCTTTATCATTTACTGAGCAGCTTCTGTTATTTTTCATTTCTCTTCCACAAATACAGCCTGAACTCAAGGCAGCACTTTTAAGAGACAGCACTAATCCCAGTTGCTTATTAAGTGAGCTTTGAACACTCATAATTCAATGGTATCTCTTTGACTTGTGAGTTTGGTATTGCCTTCAGCTGGAGGGCATATACAGGGAATCTCTTTTTTTACATTCTTTTCTTTTCATTTCTTTCTCTTTTTTCCCCCTTCTGCTTTGCAATCAGCAGCAGTAATATCAGCACATAGGCAACCAACAGCTCTCAACCCAGATGGCTCTGGTGCTGCCTTCATGTTCTTAAGTGAAGGAGGGTGAGACTTTGCAAACCATCATAATATCCTTCCAATCTGCACATAGCCATTTTGATGCTAATGTAGTATTCTTAAAGAATATTCCCCAAATTGCAAGTTGCTAAACAGATGCATTCTCCTGACATTCCTGTTCAATTCACAGGGAGTTTCGAATTTAAAGGCACATAAAATGGTCTCCTTACAGTGAAGGCACTTGCTTCTACCTCACCAGTTAGAATTGCATACTGCGAAAAAAGTTAATGTCTTGACATTAAATTTAATTTTCACATTCTTGATAATGTTTCTAGTCTAATAATCAAGATGTCTTCTTATTTAGCAATTAATTATTACTTTTTAAATGTAGATGCCTGGAACCTAATTAATACCCTATGAATTCTAAGGGAAGCTAGCATATTCTAGCCCAAAGTAGACAGGGGCTGAGATTCAACTCTTTAAAACAGCCCTGCAAAACTCAAGAATCCACCTGTCCAGATGTCAACATTTTACAACAAGCCCATAAAAGCCAATACTGTTTTGGCTTGACAGAGAGTGTCCCTCAGTAGGAGTGATTCCACAGTTATTCGACATTTGTCTCAGAATATCCTGCTATTGTTTGGAAAGTTCTTAATCAAGAAAGGTTGATGGGATGGCGGACAAGAAAAGCTGTCAGTCAGAATGTCTCTGCAAAAAAGACCAATTTTAGAAGAAAGAGGAAAAAAAAACAAACTAGCAGAGAAACATAGATTGCGTAAGGGTTGGAAGGAAGGGTGCCTGAAACTACAGGAGACTCCAGGGGAAGACGTTACAGAAGAGAACTGGAAGGAGAAAGGTCCCGGAGAGGCTTGGAGACCAGCGACAATGGTAGGTGGAACACATAACTTCCTCCTCCCTTGCATCTCGGACTGTTGGTGGGCTCCTGAGCTGTTGAAGAGACCTGCCAACACCAGCCCAGAGATGGCTGCCACCAGTGAGCAGTGGCCTCTTGCGGACACAGCACTGGGCTCCCAGCTCAGATCCCTGTATGTAGATCTGAGCCTATCGGCAGAGGCCATATTGCTCTATTCTCTCCTTCCCCTTCCCTACCTATGGGTGCCCATAGAGACAATTTAGCCATTACATAGAGGCATCTCCAAAGAACGGGACATTTCCTTTTGGGGCCCTACAGTAGACTGAGGGGTACTCAGACTGCGATCTCACTACCTGCCAATCCTCCCAGGTGCTGCTTGCCTGGGGACTCCAGGAGACCCAAGCAAATCCTAAGGCGGAGTGAAATAGATCTATCTTGGGCACCCTGTAGGTGATTAAAGAGCAGCACCCCTTCCCCTGGCAGGGTCAGGGATTGATCTCCAGGGCCCAGGGGACAAGCCTCCAGACCAGACTTCATACACCCAGGTCACGATCGCATTGCCCCAGGGCACAAAGGAGAGATCTGTGAAAGAGCCTACTGAGGAGTGTGTGCCTTCAGGGGAAGATCAGCATGCCGGGAGCAGCAACCTTCTCCCAAAAGAGGGCTGTGCACCCAGCTCAGGCTACGATCCTAGTAGGGAACCTCCCACCCCACGTCACAGCCAGGGGAGATCCACCGGCCTGAGGTCCTGCTTGCTGGCAGAAGCCTGGAAGACACCACAGAGAGAGGGAGGGTGGAGGTGAGCGAAGCCTGCTCTGGAATGCGGGTCTTGGACAGCCTCACCCCCTAAGTCCAGACTTTCAGCTGAGTGGAGTCATTTCAGCCCCTCTAGGTAGCTTTGCCCAGAAGCAAAGAACAGACCTTTGACCTCTGCTAACAGCAGTTGTGGAGCCTGAGGGCAGGCTTACCCAACCCAGCCCCACCCAGACTCACTCTGGGTCCTGCCCCCACTGAGGTGGAGAATAAGGACACACCTGTATGTCCTGGGGCCCCACCCACCACCCAAGGCACAAGAGGGCCTTTCTAGAGGAACAACAGCTAACTACAGGACCCAAAAACAGCACTGTAGCTCGCTCCTCCCTGGAAGTGCCACCTACTGACAGGGAGGTCATCCTGCACACTCTTTTACTGCATCTACTGATTCATCATAAAGAGTGTGGTCGAATCTGACCCACAAACACCACCTACTGGCTCAGAGACTAAACAGGGCGTGTCATTATCCAAACGAAAATCTAAAGGCAA